>SJYR01000165.1:1240600-1260180 GCA_006410655.1 Kobus ellipsiprymnus | reverse complement strand
GCGGGGGGTGGGGGTCAGGTAAGGGGTGTGTTGGGGGACGGGGGAGAGTGCCCGAGTTCAGAGGGAGGGGCGTGAGTCAGAAAATTCTGCGCCATTTGCTGAGGACCTTATCCCAAGGACACGGTCTTTACTGACTTAGCTGGAAAGTACCCTTTGGGTTCTCTGGCAACCAAGCGTCTAGAAGCCGCCGGACAAGGAGCCCCCAGTCAGGGACGCCCTAACTGCACATGGTGGGGGGCTCCTGAGAACCACCCTGCTGTTTTCTCCAGGCTTGTCTACTCATGTGATTTTGTTTTTTAATAACTTCAGGATCAGAATTCGGCAAGCGATAACAGAGAGAAGGGGCAGCCACACGGCTTATCTAGTGGGCTGAGACTCATCAGTACCCCAGCAACCCGAAGAGGAAAGCTGAGATTTCCCATAAGTTCTTTCCAGGGGAAAACCAAAGAGTATTTTTAAAAATTCTTTAACAATCTCTTGAAAAAAAATCTCGCCATCTGTCAAAATACTGACTAACTGCAGGGTCATTGATTTGAAATATCCAAGTCTACTAACGATAGCAGCAATAAACCAAGAGGGTGTTGCTACTGAGCATTCCGTAATCTTCCAAGAATAAAATGGAGACACGTTTACCACCTCTTCAGCATATCTGAGAGTCTGAGCAGAAATACTGAGAAGAGTCTCTGCGTGCTTCAGGCCCTTGGGTGACAGCCATCAAGGACAGTGAGTGCCCATCATGGCCACCGTTAACGTCCATCAAGGACACAGTTAAAGCTGCACATTTTTGCTGAGGCCTGAGCAGGTCATCCCTTGGGGGCCAGCAGCCCTAATCCCTGGGACCTGGCCTGTCTGAGTTCTCAGCTAAGAACCAAGGCGAGAGGGGCTTGTCCTTGAGGGACAAGGATGGGTACCTCCCACCCCACCCCCACCCCTAATGCCAACACCAGAGGCCCCCACATTCCTGTCTCAGCCCTCAGGCCCCGCAGCGTGACCCTTGGCCTCCACCATCCTGCTCAGGCCCCCCGAGAGCCTGTCCTGGTGCAAGGAGCCTCCGCACCCACTGGGCTCAGCTTCAGACAATGATGCCAAGTCATGGACAGCTCAGTGCCCTTTTCTCTGCCTCCAGGACAGCTTGCCAAATATCTCACTTTCCTGATAAACCAGCTCTATTACTTATATTCGGTATTTCCCCAGACAGGCATGTCTATAGATCAAGGGGTTTCAGTAGAGTCAATGTGTTCTCTCCTTAAATCCGTTTCTGAGTCCACATGCCAATTCCTGAGCAATTAAAAACATCTGTATCTACAGTGTAACGGGCCTCCATCACCGTGAGCGGGACTGGGGGAGCCCCCTGTCATTTTTTCAGGATTGGTTATTGTTTCTAACCATGAACATTCACACTTCCCCTTCTCTAAAATGCAGCAGCATGCCCCCCAGCATCTCCGAGACCAACCCCAACACTGTGCAACCATCTCTCCTTCCTTCCTGAGCAGAAACCCTCTCCCTGAAGCCGAAGACGGGGGCGTGTGCGCTAAGTCACTTCGATTGTGTCCAAGTCTCTGCAGTCCATAGACTGTAGCCCACCAGGGATTTCCTGGGCAAGAATACTGGAGTGGGCTGCGATGCCCTCCTCCAGGGGATCTTCCCTCTTCAGGGACTGAACCCACGTCTGTTACGTCTCCTGCATCGTCAGGCAGGTTCTTTACCACTCGCCTGGGAAGTGGTACCCCCAAGATGTTAGTACATTATTTTTATTTCATCTTAAAAATAAATTCTGAATTCACAGGTTGATATCAGATGAAAAGAGAAACTGTGTCACTGGGAGTGACAGGTGGCAGTAAAGAGTGAAAGTGAAAGGCGCTCGGTCGTGGACGACCCTGCGACCCCGAGGACTGTGCAGGCCACGGACCTCTCCAGGCCGGGACACTGGAGCGGGCAGCCTTTCCCTTCTCCAGGGGCTCTTCCCAACCCAGGGATCGAGCCCAGGTCTCCTGCGTTGCAGGCGGATTCTTTACCAGCTGAGCCACCAGGGAGCCCCTGCCAGCTGAGGAAAGGGCAGAGGCCGTGGCCGGCAGAGTCGGACCTGCAGCTGCAAGGTGACTTCCGAGGGAGCGCTCGCTGCTCCCTGGCTTTCGCGGGCACTGATCCCAGAAGAGACGACTGTTGTAGACGGAAAAAGTGCCCGCTTCTCATGCGGAGCAGCGGACGTCTCGATCGGTGCCCCGCTCAACTGCTAAGCTAGAGTCTCTCGCCAGCCCTGGAGTCCTCTGCCCAGGTGTGGACCTGAGATGATGCTAACTCCATCCTCAAGTGGCCCCAACACGAGCCTGATGGGGACACAAGTGGGTCACCCAGTGAGGGGGACCTGCAAGTTCCCAGTAATCGTAAGGGCTGAATAAACAATAATGAACAGCCTGCTTGAGCTCCCATATATCATCACCGTCACTGATATACGCTGATGTTCTAACTTGAGATGTTATTTTAAGGCATAGATCGGATTCGCTGTCAGAAAACACCAAGGAAGTTCATTTTAAGATAGTTACCTGTTTTCCCCGTGCCTTCCCTTTGGGGAACCTTTTCGTTTATGGAACCTGAAAGGAGACAATAAGGGATGAAATCATTCTTGGCTCTCAAATGGTCACCACTGATTGTCAAGCAGATATTTGATTACATTTTGATTAATTTGCAGGGCTTTGTCACTTTCTAGTTAACGTATACAAGCTGCCCAGTGCCCTGGGTGACTCTGTCATCTGAAACCACAGCCCAAAACTAGGAAACATGGCATCAGCTCCTCCTTCTCTGGCTGCCTGGCTCATGGCGCATGTGAGACCCTCTAGCTACAAAACACAGCAGTTTCTTCACCTGAAAAATATCATAAGAACCTTCTTAACATACATCATGTGGAGGTAGTAGAGTGAATTAGATTTTTTAAAAACTTTTAAAATAAGTTTTGCAACTAAAATTCAATAAAAACTCTGGCTTTAGCTGAATTCTGACTTATGGCAAACTGAGGAACCATTTTTTCATAAGGGGAGAACAGGAAATAGAACGTTAACTCGTAACTTATAACAGCATGTTAACAATGATGTTGCCCTGAAAAGCTCGTGTTACGAACAGGGACGCAGTCCTGTCTTCCTCGTTAGATGGACACGTTTACGGCAGCAAGATTTTCACCTCATCCTCATTACACCCACTCCAAGGAATAAAGCAGCTCTGTCCCACATTCATCTGGGGTTTATCTGCCCATCCCCTTCAGAACATTCCACCCAGAGTCATTCAGAATTACCCTAGTCATATGCAAGGCCAGACTATGCAGATGAGACATCTCACGAAGCAAAAGCTGACCTCCATGGCTTGTTCTTTCAGTTTGGAATTTGAAACACAGATCCGCGTTCACACTGAAGATGTAGACTTGAGGACATCTGTCTTGGAAGCGCGACAGTTCTGCAGTGGGAATTGCATGAGCGGTCGGCTGTGGGCAGCGGTCCTGAAGGGCAGGGCATTGACTCAGGGGCATGGCTCAGCCTCCCCAAGCACTGACGGAAGAGGCACTGCGGGGCCGGCCCCACTCTCAGCCGAGTGAGGTCAGCATGTTCACGGGAAGAGCAGGACTCCCCAGCGAACTCCCTCGTGGCCTGAGTGGGTCTTCGGGAGCCACAGCCCCCCCATCCAGGCTGCTCCTCCAGAACGCCTGGACACAGGCCCTCGAAATGCGCCCGGTTGATAGATAGAAAGGAACAGGATCTTCCTGGCCCATCTCCTTGCACAACTTCCCAGTGGCGGCTGGGACCATGCGGTGAAACGTCACCTGCTTTCCAGGGGCAAAACTCAGGGCTTCCCCTCCGGTGAGAATCCCGAGACAGAAGGCGGGCTCCCTGTGTGGCCACTCAGAGCTTCCGGACCCCGTTTTGCTCGGTTCTCCCTTCGTACCCTCTCTCTACAAATCCAGATTTGTTAACAGGCTTAAGTTTCTTAGTCATCCATTTATTTTTATCATGTGTTTCTGCAGTCAATGACTCAAAAAATGTTTTTTGTGCTGACTGGGAAATGACACTATCTCGGTAATAGTTCTGGATGCAACTGTGTAGGTTTGACTATTCTGAGCTAAACGCAAACATCCCAAATAGTCATTGGAAGCCCCACCCCCACCCCCACCCGCAGGGAGCTGAATTAAGGTAATACTTTTGTAATCTCCGGCCTGCAGTCTCCAAGCTGCTGGATCGCAATGTGGTGGGTGTCCGAGGTCTGAAGACCACATTTAGAAAGTATAGATCTGCTCCCTCAGACGTCCTTTCTCTCTCTGCACCAACCAGTCTCATGGCTTGCTCATCAGCCGCCCCTCCAGTTTCAGCCAGTGTTCACTTGAACACACATGAAGTTAACTCTCCCTTGTTCTTAAGAAGTGGAAGTGATTTTAGTACAGCATCGCGTCCCTCGATAACCCACGCCAAACATTTTGCTGCACAAGACGGGGGTGAGGCCAGCAGGGCACTGATTTCCCATCCAGCTGCCTCTGGACAAAAAGACACCCCCTCCCCACCCCACCTCCCCAGCAACCTGTCCTCCAGGACCTGGGGTTGGCTGAACTCGCGCTCCTCATGGCAAAGCCGCGATGCTAAGTGGAATCCAGGAACCCAGAACCACAAAGCCACTCTTTTCTTCCATTATGTTTTTCTGGAGGTAAGAATGTGTCAAAGAGCTCCCAAGAGCAGGTGACGTTCCAGGATGGAAGTGCAGCAAACGGGGCCTAGAAACATGAGTGTGGACGGCAGTAAGCAGCTCCGCAGACCACGGCTGGTTGGCGGAACCTTCAGAGAGGAAGACTCTGCCCCTCAGATTCCTATTTCAAAGGACACGTTTGAATTCCTTCCACTTGTGACATCTCATCCCATTTAAAGGCTATTTTTAAAGGGTGGCTTTTTTGGCAATTAGGGTATAAAAACCACAGAAACACATGCGAGGAGCCGTCGATGGTTCAGGGAAAGAATAATGAGCCTGCGGTCCCCGAGCCCTTGGTTCAAATCCAGCTACACTCAGCAACGCCAGCGTGCTGCCAGAAGAGCCCGAGGGGTGCTGTTTGCCGAGAGAGCTGGTGGTCTCAACAGGCACTAAACGCACTCTGCAAGGGACCAAGGGAGGCAGGTCCGTGACGTGTGCGGCCCGAGGAGCCGCCAGAGGGCTTAACGAGGTCAGCGCACTGTGTTCAAATCCAGCTACACTCAGCAACGCCAGCGTGCTGCCAGAAGAGCCCGAGGGGTGCTGTTTGCTGAGAGAGCTGGTGGTCTCAACAGGCACTAAACGCACTCTGCAAGGACCAAGGGAGGCAGGTCCGTGACGTGTGCGGCCCGAGGAGCCGCCAGAGGGCTTAACGAGGTCAGCGCACTGTGGGCGGGCACCGGTTTAGCAGGCGACTGATGGTCCTTCAGAGCGGAGTTCAACAAGCGGCATGATTTATCCCTTTCTGGAATCCCAGGAGCAGAGTCACACCGTCACGTGGCTTTGCTGCAGCCAGAGAGAGGGAGANCGAGAGGCTCGGCTCCCCTTCCCTTCCGGACGAGTACTTCTCTTCCCACTGGGACTGCCAACCCTGGACTCTTGGGGGCAGAGGTGCATGAAGCCCTGCACCTCAGCCTGGTCTCGCCGTCCTGCTGGGCTCCCCCTCCAGATAGGAACTCCTGGCTTCTCCCAGGTGCTGTCTGGCTGCCCCGCCTTGTGCTTTCTGGGCAGGACCCCATGCAGGTGACAAGAATGGTCGTGGGCGAGAGGGAGGCCGGGCACTGCGGGAAGCAGGAAGAGTGTGGGGGACGGATGGACCTCGCCACCCACGAGCTCGGTGCCCTGGCAGGCGTGCCCGCCTGCCCGATGCTGAGTCTCCTCATCTCTGCAAGGGCAGCATGGGGATTACCTGCCTCTCGGGCGGCAGGAAGCCCGCAGAGAGACCACCACACGGCAGAGGCCTCGGGGCTGGCTCCCTTAAAACACCCCAGGACACTCGGGCGTCTGTGTGCTCTTTTTCCTCCTGAAGCCTCTCTCTCCACGTGTGCACACCCCGTGCATCAAGAGGGTGGCAGCCACTCTCAGCAAGGAGCAGCCCTGGCTCCACTCAGAGAGAGTGGCCACTGGCAGGACAGCCGTGTGGCCTGGCCTTTCTGTGGCCACTTGCGTGCGCCCACTCACGCAGCATGCTCAGGGGACACAGCACCAAAAGGCCTGCCTCCTCTGGACTGAAAGGCGTCAGGCAGAAATCACCCAAATAATTCACACGACGACCGAGTGCGGGCTGGGTGTCCGCACAGTTCCTGTTGTGTGCTGGCCATCATTCTACGAACTTCACACGCTCACTAAGTCCTCTAATGCCAACAGTAACCCTGAAGTGGGCACCCCCGGTAGGCCCAGTAGGTGAGGGCACTGAGACCCCAAGAGCGGCCTAACAGCCCAAGGTCACTGATCAGGAATGGCAGAGCTAGGGTCCACGCCCGTAGTTTTAGCCCACAGAGGAGCTGACGTGGTCTGAGCAGTTGGGGCGGACCTCCTGGAGAAAAAGGGAAGGGGGAGGGCATGAGGCAGAGACGACGGCCGAGGGGTGCAGCACCTGCCCGGGAGGATCCCAGGGCACAGCCGGTGCCCAGGAGCATCTCTGCCATGTCCGTGTCCTTCCACGCATCCTCTGTCTTCGAGGACACGGCCAGCAGGCAGCTCTCCACACCATGGCCTCTCAGACACCAGCGTGGGGGCGGCCTGAGCTCAGCCTGAAGAGTCCTACACCTCCAGGCACTCCGACGGCTCCGTTCGACCCCAGACCCACTCGCCCGCTCTCAGCTGCTGACGGGCACAGGGGCTGGAGCGCAGAGGCAGGAACCCGCAGGGGAGGAGCAGGCGCTGGGCACTGAGGCCGTGGCAGAGTCGGAGTCCCTGGAAGGCAGCCCGCTTCCCACAGGCCTTTCATGGGGTGCTGGGGGCCATCATGCAGCCAGACCAGCATGCACAACAACACCAGGCTGACGTCTGATAGATCACTGCGGCTCCATGCCCCCGGTTAGCTCCCAGAGTGGACGGGGCTGCAGCTCAGTGAACATTTGTGTCAAAGCAGGGGAAGAGCCTGAAGTCAGCACCGCAGGGACCTTCCACTCCCTGCGAGACAGCGTCAGTGCAGCCCTAGGGCTGAGCGCTGCCCTGGCCTTGCCTGACTGGGCCGCACTAGCCAAGTAAGGTGAGACGCTGGTCCGTAACCCCCACCCCACTTTTCAGATGCCTTCAGTGTTCACTAAAGTCCTCACCAGCTTTCTTCCTTGGCAGGAAGCAGCCACGAAGCCAGAGTTTCACTCCCTAGAGCCCCTGACACAGAGCCTGCCCTCCAGAGTCTAAACCCTTGAGGACAGACTGCAGGGACCCTGCTGTGACCTGAGGTCACCCTCCAAGGCCAGGTCGCGGGAAGGGCTCCAAGAGAGTGCACCTAGCTAGGCAGGGGGTGAGCAGCCTGACCTACAGGGCAACAAAGGCCGGGTGAGCTGGAGTGGGTGCTAGGGCCCTGCTCCCTGTGCCAACACTGAAGTGGGCATCCCCGGAGCTTACCCCTGCATGCCAGCCCGGGTCAAAGGTGCATGCCTCTCTGGAGCCAACACAGGGGCTCTTGGGCCAGGACCCTGCAGACCGCCCACCCGGCTCCATGCCAGGGGCCATGGGCATCCCTCTGAGACCCGGTGCCCCAGGGTGAGTTCCGCCTACCACCGTGGGGAGTCCCTGCAGCCACCTCTGCCTTCTCAGTGTCACCTGCTGGCCGGAAGTGCACCTTCCCTCCCAGATGCCTGAGGGACTTGGGGCAACCCTCCTGCTTAGCGCAGGTCATGTCCTGGTGTGGGATCACGACAGGCCCCAGTGGACGGTCAGTCTTCCTCGAGGAGAGACCGAGCCGGGCCCTACGTCCCTCTCTCAGGGCTGGGGACAGGTCACTGTGAGGTCGGCCCTCAAGCAGGCGCCCCACTGCCCAGGAGACCAGCAGCCTCACCTGGAAACGGGTCAGGAAGGCAGGACTTTGGACTCCCCTCCAGACCCCCTGGGTCAGAAATTCTGGGGTACAGCCCAGAGTCTGTTATCCAGCTCTGTGGGCTGAAATTTGGGTTCCAGAGCTCTAAGGAAAAAGGCTTGGCCTGGGCACTCTGTAGCTGTTGTTATTAACAGGGTTGTTACTAAAGGATTCTTCCTGTCCCCATGAACTTGTCTCCATCTTGTCTGTCAAGACACCACGGCTCCCTCGACCTACAGCAACATCTCCTGTTTCCCTGTTTTCATACTTCTGTGGACGCAGAATGCAAACAAAGCTGGCCTGTTTCCCCACAGTGAGCCTCTGAGAAGCTGACAGGCGGGCACAAAGCCTGAGCCCCGTCCCGAAGGGGAGAGGCTGCGGTGCTGGGCTCCCTCCTCTCGGGTCTTCTCTCTTCCCTGGGGGTGCTGCCTTTGAAAAGCTGGGATTCCTGGTGAGACAGCGTTAGATAAAAGGGATGCTGAGCTCAGCTCTGAGCTGAGCATCCTGACGTCCCCCGTCTGAGAATGCCCTTCTCTAGATGGTAGGAGAGGAAATACTGAAACCACAGTTGAGAAAAATTTAGAGGTTATTTCTGATTTACCTTCCGTTGGTGTCCCCTTTAACGTCTGAATGTTACATACTTCAGTGGCCAGAGAAAACAAACATTAGCATCACTCCTGCAAAAAGGTCATCACGGTCCATAGTTTCATAAATCTTTCCAACGTTTGACTATTGATATTTAAAAGGTGCTGTTGAAAAAAAATGTACTGTTTGCTTAAAAAAAAGAAGAAGAAGGAAAATACACACATTTCTTTTAATTCAGATATATGGTATACCTCTGGAAGAGATAACCCACTGTTCTTTGTATAGAGGTATAGAGCCTGGGACCAGTGAGTTTTAAAAGACTTCTTAGTTTATCTTATAAAGGTTTCTTAAGTATTAGAAAATATGAGAAAAATCCATTTATGGCCTAAGTGTGAAGAGGACAGCTTATAGAAAACTCTTAAAGTAATGAAGGAAGTGGTAATAAATTAGCCACTAAATTAAATGTATACTGAAATACTCAATACAATAATAGAGTTGATTATTATACAAGCCATAAGACACCAGTAAGTACATTTTTCCAGAGAGGAAAAATAATAATACCAAAATGTTGCCCATTGGGTAGATAAACAAGGCCAAAGCAGCCTAAACTGGAAAGGAAAAGACAGACAGACGGGCGCTTCCAGCACCAACACCAGGCACGGCTGACGCGCGGCCTCATCAGAGCTGCCTCCCGGCCGGCGCTGGCCAGACACTCACCAGGAGGTCCTCACGCTGACTCTCAGACTTCCCAGTCTTCCTTGGCACAATAGCCACACACTGTGCTCTTTCCCTTGAATGCTGGACTTAATTTTTTTAAAAATTCTTCAGTGTTCTGAAATTTCCACAATCTGGAACTTTTATTGGAAATTTTGCATAGCTCATGTTGTCTATATCAAATTGCTATTTCTTTTTTCTCATCTTGGACGTAAATTTCCTAATACTTCAAAAGTAATCATAACAGTAGGTGTTAGAAGGTAAAATAATATATATTTTTCTTTGAAATACGGCTTCATTAGTGAAATGTACACTGGGGTTGGCAGCAAAGCCCGCCCCACCCCCGGGGCTCACGTCCACCTGAAAAGCGGGCCCCTCTCTCAGTCCATTTTCTACTTCTTATTACAGTTGCTTGTTTTCACATTTCCTTGCCAATAGCTATTGAAATATTTTACTTTGACAACTATCATTTTTCAGGAAGAGAATTGTTAAGCCTAAAGAAAAAGCCATTTTGAGGGAAAAAAATGTTCCCTCTGATCTGTAACCTTTTCTGTTCAGCAAGCAACTTAATGCGCACTTGAATTCTCATAAAGAGACACTTCAGAAGCACAGCTGTGTTGCTGATTTCAATACTGGGGAATTCAATTGTTCTGGATGTTTCTTTCAAGTTCCTCAGCTATGCAGGGCCCTTAATTTAGTGCCAGGGAAATTCATTCATGAAACAAACAAACAAAAAAACCCAGCTTCTCTTTATAAAGTGAAAGCTTTCAGAAATCAAAAAGATGTTCATACAGATGTGCAGTTCTACATTCCAGGTAGAGGCCAAACCTTTAGGCTTGACGGGAAAACCCACAGGCTTAGTGCAATTTGTGTAAATAATGCACAGAAAAGCTGTTCAGCCCACTCCAAGTTCTCTGCCAAGTGGAAGCGGGCCTTCCGAAAGCCGCATCTAGAAGCTGGTCTGAGAAGCAGCGGTCGGCATGCTCGTGAGCACGGCACACTCGCAGGCGGTTTCCCATCGTTAAAGCCCTAACCTGAAGGAAGTGCCCCTCGAGCGCGCCTCGTGGCCAGGGCCAGCTGAGCAAGGCTTCCACTTTGCAGGAGACACTGTCCCCACAGCTGACTCAGCACACAGAGGGCTGGGCGGGGGCGGGGCAGGCTCGCCAGCCCTGTCACGGGAGTGTCTCATCTCTGCCACGAGCCAAGGTGCCTTCCTTCAAACCCACACCTCAAGCTGAGCTACACAGGGAGATTCTTTGGATATTGTCATGTGAAGAGCTCCTACGTGTAGGCTCAGCTTCCAGTGTCTTCAGCCGCTTTGTACTCCTGCCAGGAGTAAGCTCTTGGCCGGGGTGCACTGTTTCAGAGGAAGATGAGATTAAAACCCCCAAAGCTATTTCCAAATAATCGAGAGAAAGCCGGCTACAAACAGCCTCCCTTGGAAAGAAGCCCTTAGTTTTTAAGCTCAGCTCCTGCCTCTAGCAATGTGCGTCTTCAAACCTTCAGAAGGAAGAAGAAAAAGAGAAAGCTCCTACAGAGGAACTCCAGGTCAGCTGTGCCCACATGGAGACCCAGAGACCCGGCCCCACAGCAGCGCCAAGGATGGAGGAAGGCTCGGTGGGCTCCCTGGGGGTGGCCGTACCTTTCTGAGCATCCCTGGAGCAAGCGATCCCCCACCCCCGGCCCCGGACCTGCAGACCTGGGGTCTAACCAGCAGGGCTAGGGGAACCGTCTCCGAGCCGCAAGCAGGACCACCCGCTGTCAGGCCAGGCGAGGCTGGGGATGCATCTGGATGCAGCTCAAAGTGCAGCCTTCAGTCCTGAATGCCTCCCAGGGTCACCGGAGCTGGCCCAGAAGTAGGGAAGGCTTCTGCCCTCCTCATGTTCCCCGCCAACTCAGGAACCAACACGGTGAGGGAGGCTACTGTTCAGTCGCTCCGTTGTGTCCAACGCTTTGTGACACCATGGACTGTAGCCCGCCAGGTTCCTCTGTCCATGGGATTCTCCAGGCAAGAATACTGGACTGGGTTGCCATTTCCTTCTCCAAGGGATCTTCCCAACCCAGGGATCAAACTCGGGTCCTGAATTGCACGCAGATTCTTTACCATCTGAGCCACCAGGGAAGCCCGTCCGACTCTTTATGACCCCATGGACTGCAGCACGCCAGGCCTCCCCGTCAATTACCATCTCTCAGAGCTTGCTCAAACTCATGTCCTTTGAGTCGGTGATGCCATCCAACCAACTCATCCTCTGTCTTCCCCTTCTCTTCCTGCCTTCAGTCTTTCCCAGCATCAGGGTCTTTTCAATGAGTCAGCTCTTCGATTCAAGTGGCCAGAGTACTGGAGTTTCAGCTTCAGCATCAGTCCTTCCAATGAATATCCTCCTCTAGGATGGGCTGGTTGGATCTCCTTGCTTATAAGCGCTGGGAGAGAAACTGTTCTGCCCCTTTCCTGTGCCGGCCAACACGCCCCGTTTCCCAGGAACCCCCTCCTCTAGACGTCTTCCCCCACCCCCATCATCCTGGACGGTGAGCCGCCCCTCCCCGAGTGCCTACAGCTTCCGCACAGAACCCCCAGGCCCCCAAAAGCGGTGTCAGCAGAGCTCTGAGCAGACGTGGGCACCTGGCCCAGCAAGCGCTTAGTGAGTGCTGCTCGCAGAGATGGTCACTAATAAGAAATGAGGAGGGGGCTTCCAGGGAGGGAGGGTGGAGTGAGTATCCTCTGAAGGACAAGACCCACGGGAAGGACCACGGGACCCACGGGATGGACCATCACAATTCACTGAAGGGACGGCTCTGATCACGTCCTCGGGGTCTCACCCGGGGAATGACTGTCTCCAGGAAGCAGGTGTCCACAGGGGCTAAAGGGGCCGATTTCTCTCCAGGGAAGCCCTCTGCCTCCTGCAGCTTGGGCTCCATTGTAAGTCATGAGTCCACAGCCAGAAGGAAAGACAAGGCTGGTCGTCCACTCCCGAAAAGCTGTGCAATTATCCATCAGCTTCCGACTGACAGCAGGCAAGGATGCGAGCTGACTTGATGGAAGCTTACGAAGGTGGGTGAGTGGTCCCAGGGTCACGAGGAGCCACCGTGGTGGGGGGAGAGTAGCTCCTTCCCCACGTTGGGAGTCTCCTGGGAGGCCAGTGAGCAGCTCCCTGGTCTATGCTAATGAACCCAAGCATCTCTTACTCTGCTCACTGGTCCTTTTTCTTTCCTGAAAGTCGCTCAGTCGTGTCTGACTCTTTGCGACCCCGTGAACTACGCAGTCCATGGAATTCTCTAGTTCAGAATACTGGAGTGGGTAGGTTTCCCTGTCTCCAGGGGATCTTCCCAACACAGGGATCAAACCCAGGTCTCCCGCATTGCGGGCAGATTCTTTACCAACTGAGCTATCGTCCATAGGGCTTCCTCATTTATAAAATGCTGACCGTCTAAGACTTCTGACTTTTTCTGCTAGATCGCCTCATTATTCCAGTTTTCTTATTGATTCATAGGGATTTGGGTGCTTTGCACTAATGACTTAGAAACAGATAATTGTGAAGTAAGAGAATCCTTTGGTTTGAAGGTCTTTCGGGGAGGAGTGGGCCGGGGGACATGGCAGGTGGGCCCCTCTGCTCCACTGCAATCAGCCATGAGTGGACATTCCCCGCCCTCCTCACAGGCTGCTGACACGTGTGTTTGCACCAATTCATGACACACACATACATGCATTCTAAGTGACCATCAGTGTTTACTGCCAAGTTTTAATACCTTTTTCTGATCTTCAAATTTCTAGAGAAAGTGCTTTTATGGTAAGTGTGGTGTGAACTCCAGGGCCAAAGACCACTGTTAATGCTGGCTTTTACCTGATAATAATAAACTGGATGGAAATCGCATCTGTCCTCTACAGAGTGGACCAGGCATGCCAACCAGAGCAGGTGTCAGCCAGCATCCCAGGGGAGGGAGGAGGATGCTCCCGGGGTGTGCGGGCGGAAGCGGACCAGCGGGCAGGCCCAGTGTCAAGCACGGGCTCAGCAAGGCAATGCCCCTCCCCACGTCCTTCCACGTGGTTGGTGAGGAGCTATCAACAGCTGGGAAGAAGCTCTGCTACATCAGCAAAAGCCCAGCATAAACTGCATGTGTGTGTGCGACCCGTCCTCCCAAAACTCTCTTGCACGGCCTCCACGCACGTTCTGAGCCCAGGCGCCTGCTTCCCCACCCACATTTCTGCAGAATAAAAGCGTGAATACTGCTGGGGATTAGTAGAATCTTTTCATAACTCTGGCCAAGCTGCAAAACCAAGCCACAGAAGTGAAAAGGAAGGTGTTCCTACAAGGAGGGGCCAGGTCTCCAAGGAGCCTGCCCCACCCACACCACACATGTCCTCAGAGACACCCCCTCCCTGCCCCCATGGCACTTTCCATGCAATAAACACCAGATTCGGGAAGAATCTTACTTCCATAACCGTCCCTTCAACCAAAATATCCACATGGGCAGTGAGAACAATGGAACATCTCTATGCAGTAAAATGTGGCTGCTGGCTGGTTGGGAAAATCAATGTGAGTGAACAGTAGGGTGTTTTGATCCTAGAAACGAAGTATTACAGGGAAATTATAAGAAACCTGGCCAACTTCGCTCATGGTTTTCTAAGAAAGTGCTTTCAGACACTACTTAATTTTTCAAAAGGTGTCACTAACATCACGGAAACAGGTACATCTTCTGCTTTCTCCTTCATAAAATAAGGCTCAATGTGACTCAAAATGCTGGTACCTGGTTGAAATGAAATAAGCATTTGCAAGCATCTCTCAGACTGAGGGACACAGAGGCCAACTCATTATGCTAATTTTTTTTTCCTCTTTCATTTACTCCATGAGTTTGTAAAAGAATTATTAGGTGCAAATGTTAGCTCACTAAAAACATATTTTCAGCAATTTTTAGGTATTGGATGACATAACAGTTTTAAAAATAAATATTTCTTAATTCCACATTATGCACACCCTCTGGCTTTTAAGTGACGACCAGTCGCTTGAAATATTAGGTTTTGTGTTACTGTTAATTACGTGTGTCATCATGGTGAAGCAGTTATGAGTTCTGACCAGTGGCTTGGCTCCTGGTATAAATGTCTGAACCACGGGCAGAATTTCTAATTATAAGATGCCTGCTCTTCAAACAGAAAAGAGGCTTGAAAGTAGACTCTAAGTACAAGTGCCTCAACATTTTATGTAAAAATTCAGGAAGATGTTTTGTCTTGTTACATAACATGTGTTTTTCCTTAGTGAGCTTAATCCAGCATAGTTGTGACACATGGCTCATGAAACGTCTTGGTAAATGGTCTGACAAGTCTCCGTCACCAATGAATCAAAACTCAAGCTGCAGACCATTTTCAAATAAAAATGATCTGAATCGTTTATAACACTTTGGTAAATTATTAATGGAAAACAGACCCTTTTACAGGTTATTCTCCCGCCAGTGCCGTTACCTTCAGCACATCAAGCCCACTTACGAGTAACACAAGCAAACCATCTGGAAAGGGGTCTGTGAAGAACGATCTGCTTTTTCTTTGCAATCATATACATACAAACCCAGAAACGCTCGCTTCTTTCAGCCAACAAAAACATTTGGTCATTTCTGCTGTTGACCACAGTCCTCGCGGCCACTGCTAAACATTACGAGTCCCGAATTTCCATAACCTATGCTGGTTCAGAACCAGATCTTCCATTTGTTTAAGCTTTCTTGAAAACAAAGGTCTCATAATATCTTGGGCTTTGTCCAGTGACGCAAATATATCCCGATATTCCCCATAATCCCACCTAAACTGACTTCCTTTGCAGTTTCGAGCAGACACTCATAAGACAGTTGGCAAGCAGCCAGCCGCGGGTCCGCGCGCGAGCTGCGTGAGACCTACCGGGGCAGCGGGGTGTCTTGTGGGCCACGGCGGTGCCGCTGATGGGCCTCCCGTTGGGCGTCACGCACCAGCAGTACCCCGTGTAGCTGTGGCACTGGACCTGCAGGGGAGAGGCAGACGGGGCGGTGAGTGCCCGCGGGGGCGCCCGCGGCTCCTCCCGGGGCACCAGGAGGCCCAGGGCTTCCTGAGGGCTGCATCTGGACACCTGGCCAGGGGCCCCGCGGCGCCCTGGACCTGGATCTGAGGGCTGAAAGGAGCCGGGGTGTTTGCACCGGGCGCAGGTGGTGCCGGCCCATCACTGTTCAGAGTCTAATCCCCCACCAGCCCTCATCTTATGAGAGGGGGTCCGAGGCACTGAGCAGTCAGGACACTTGCTCCGGGTCTGCCCATCAGCCCCAGGTGGAGTCGGGGACAGGAGACACGTCCAGCTGCCAGTGAGATGCTCCGTCCTGGCCCCACCTGCCCCCCGCCGGCCAGCCTGAGCGGACACCACCCACAGCTCCAACCTCCCTCTGTCTCTCTCTCTCCTCCCTGAGTCTTCCAAAGGTCAAGTGATTGCTGTAAAAAATGCACAGAAGTCACATCATTGGATGAAATCTAAAGCGAAAGTTTCTCAGTAGTGTCCAGCTCTCTGCAACCCCATGGACCACACAGTCCATGGAATGCTCCAGGCCAGAATACTGGAGTGGGTAGCCTTTCCCTCCTCCAGGGGAATTTTCCCAACCCGGGGAATGGAACCCAGGTCTCCCGCACTGCAGGCGGATTCTTTCCCAGCTGAGCCTCCAGGGAAGCCTGTGCTATGGGCTGGCTCACGACAGATCCCATCTTGTCTGCTTTTTCGTACCAAAAGTGAACACGTCAGTTAGCAGGGCTTCTGAGGAATTCATGTCCTTTAATACGAAATGACAATGATAATATTAACCCGTTCCAGGTGGAGAACTGGGTGCTGAGACGCTGCCGCTGATGGACAAGGTGACCGCGGGAAAGGCAGACAGTGCTTGTGACCCTGACCTGTGACCCGGCAGGTGCCCCTCCAGAGGCAACACCGCCCTGGGGCTGCGGTCTCCGCTGTGAGCGGCCGGCGGGACCCTGTCTGCCCCCCAGGACGCGAGCGCCTGCTGCGGGGAGGGAGCCGCCGCCCCGAGGGGAGGGAGCCGGCGCGGGAGGGCCGCCCCGGGGGAGGGAGCCGGCGCGGGGGGCGCCTACCTGGCTGTAGGTCCCGTCGGCGCTGCACTCGGGGACAAACACCTGCTGCAGTTCTCTGCGGGCCTGCTCCTGGGTGTACTTCCTCTCGGCCACGCACCTGGACACGTCTGCAGGGAGGCAGAGAGCAGGGCGGCGGTCAGGCCCCTGGGGACGCCCGGCAGAGGCACCACATGGCGCCGTGCTATAGGGGCCTCACGGGGCGGGCGGCTGCAGGCGGGCACCTGTCAGGGCGCCAGTGTCCCTGAGGGGAGGCCAGAGCTGGTGGGAAGAGTGGGGTGTCCTCCACGCCCAGGGAGCCAGGAGACCAAGGCTCCGAAAAGCCACCGGGCTTGACCGTGGAGAAAGGCGGACTCTACTTCCTGGACAGCGGAAGTCGGATGGTACCCCTACGGGCCACGGACAGACTCCAGAACCTGAGGACACCCTCCAGAGCGCATGGCCAGGCCGTGTGCCACGTGGGGGCCACGTCTGAGAGCTATGGTGAGAATCGGCCCAGGGACACTGGCCCGGGCGTGGGAGGGCAGGCACCCCAGGGGCACAGGCCGTCGGGCCCGTGGCTGCAGCCCAGGGGGCCCACCCCGTCTGAGTCCACCCTTGTCCACCCCACAGGCTCTTCCATCTGCATCTGAGCTCCTTAGCATCTCAGAGTGACACCAGCCCCTGCGCGTCCAGCCTCAAGTGGAAAACCCAACGAGACGTCAGGTTAAAGAGTCGAGTGTCTTTATCAGCCATCCTGGGGCACTGACCCCAGACTTCCACACAGTCACGGTGAAACAGCCACTGGGATGACTGGACGGAAAACACGGGGCTGCTCCTGTTCCTCGGGAGGATAACCCTGGGACCCCATAAACTAGCAGAAAAGGGAAAGACCTGGGCAGGCCCCACCCAGCTCTGGACGCAGGTGTCAGGAGACGCGCCGCCGAGACGGGGTCATGGTGAGGAAGGCGGCCCCCACTTACCTGCTGCCTCTGAGCTGGGCACCAGAGCCTGCTCACCCCGATGCTCACCTCGGAAGCCTGGCACGAGCTACGGGGGCTGGGCTAAGCCCCAGGAAGGGCCCGTCGCCCCAGGACCGCAGGCCAGCTGAGTCTGTGTCCACCACAGAGAGGGCCGCCCCTGGGGCCACCTCCACCAGCCTCCCGCCCGGGGCCCGCACCCCGAGCACAGGGCTTATTTCTGCGGGCTGCCAGCCCACGTAACCCACTTGAATCTCACAAGTTGAAAAGAATGGCTTTCCCCATTTTTCTTAAGTGTTTCCAGATTTAAATTACAAGTTGTCTAGGTCTGAAAGGCCCTCTGGACGCTGAGAGATACTGCTTCAAACGTGTCCACCGCCCAGCATTTTTAGCGGGTGACTCTCTGCTTGCCTGGGAGTAAAATCTCCTGGCCGTGATGAGACGCCATCTGGGGCCCAGCTCCAGGCTCAGGGCTCCTGCCCGTGGTGCCAGGCCTGCGCACAGATGCTGCTGCTGGGGGCCCTCGTCTCGGACCCCAGGCAAGCACCACGGTGCCGCCCCTTGGCACGACGGGCCTGTGTGCTGGGGGTGCGTCGATGCCGGCCTCATGTTGTGATCTGCTTCCTGCCAGCACTCAGTGGCGTGTGGTTTTAGTGCAGCCTGTGTTTTCGCTGAGGAGAAAGCACGGTTGTGCTGGACCTCTGTCCTCGTGCTTTTAGTAGAACCCGTGGTTTGGCTGTCTAAAAGGAAAAGTGATACGATTCCCAGCCTGCAAGCTCCCCACGAGGGTCCAGACGAGCTACAAATTGCTCCCTACAGCTGAACTCTGGCAGAACACAGCACAAACACATGCATCGACCGAAGAACCCATGGGCCTCACTCCTATCTCCGATGCCGTCTTCATAAGCGTGTGCGTTTGCCACTGATCGGGGAGTTCTCAAACCTCTTATGTGGACAGAGCGTTAAATTCCGCTTTACGCTGGCACATGGCTGGCGACCCAGGCACGGGGAGCCAGGAGGACTGTGCGCAGGAAATGCGGGGCCTGTCCCTGAGAGCAAGCCTCTCTCTGCCCACCCAACCAGGGTGCCGCTTGCCGGACCACCTGCCGCACCCCAGACGTCTAAGTCGGGCGCGGCGGCTGCACTCCTGAGAAGGTCTCAGCAGCCCACCACTCCCACCCTGTGAAATGCGGAGCCAGCTCCCGGTGTGTGTCGTCTAGTTTTCCTCACTGTTTTCTCTCAGCTGCAAAGTAAAAGAGATCCCTTTTCACAAGCGTGTCTATGCTCAGAAGACGTCAGTCACAGAGACTGTCAGGCTGCGACGCTCGCTCTAAGCGCAACCACGTGCTATAGCAGTTATTCCGAAGGATGCTGTCCTTTAAACAGGAAGCAAATCATTTCCTACTTTGCCAAAATCACTCCAGATCGGATTAAGCGATTATGGGAAGAGACACATTTGCTGCCCATTTCATGCAGAAGAATTTTGGAGAACAGTCACAAGGACCCGAGGAGGCTCAGCCAGAATGGGGTCAGGGGCACTGACATTTACAGGCGGCCCTGAGCTGGACCACCCCGAGCCTCGGCGCTCTTCTTGTGGGGCCCCCATCCATCACACACACAGGACGATGCTGAAACATGACCCTGAGGAAAGGGGATCGTGTTCCCTCTAACTCTTCCTAGGTGAGTCCTCACCCCAGAGAGAGCCCCCTAGCCAGCTCCTTACTGAGGAAGGAACTCGAGGGGATATGGAATTATTTACAGCCCATCTACGAAATCTATGGAGAGGCAACACTGAGTAATTTTCTGGTCAACAGACCTGCTGACTCTGGACACAGCAGGGTGACTACGTGTTGGTGGTTCTGAGCATCGGGGGGTCAATGTTCTGGGGACACAGAGTTCTCTCCGCTGGGTCCCCGTGGCCAGCACAGGGCCTGCACAGACCAGGCTGGGGTCAGAACAAGCAAGGCCGACGAAGAAGCCAGCTCTCTGTTGGTAGCAGCCGCAGAACGCCAGCCCAAGGGTGACTGGCTTCTTACTTTATAGGCATCCGGTGAAGCAGATCTTGCATTTCAAAAGCTGAAGTACTTCACCAGCCTGTCATTTTGAAGGCCAGACTCAGAAAAACGAAGAACTCTGTGCTGCGGTCTTGTTTGGCGTAAATGACGCAGAGGGCCGGGCTGTGACACAGACCCAGCAGGACGCCAGGGAGGCTCCTCGC
>SJYR01000165.1:1205495-1230129 GCA_006410655.1 Kobus ellipsiprymnus | reverse complement strand
GCACGTGCAAATCCGCCTGCATGTCAAGTGGCTGCAGCTCTAGCAAAAGTAGGTCAAGTGTACGTGGATTAAAGCCACGGTCCATATTCTGCTTAACAGATGTATGGGTTTAAACCAGAGGAAAAGTGGGAACAAACAGATCTCACTCTTAATAGAGACAAATTTTTCCCCTGCAATATCGATACGTTGATGGAAGATGCCGTTTTTACGAGACAACACAGGGCATGGGTTAAATTAAGAAAAACATCTCTGAATTACATAATCATGCAGCTGGAAGACTCCCCAAAGCAAGAACTTTCTAAATAATGAGCCACCGGAAAGCGAACACAGCTTCCAAGCAAGTGGGCTTGCTCGATGCCAGGACGAGGCCCACACACCAGGGAGGGGAGACAGGTCAGAACCCGTGGTGCGTCTGGGGTGCAGGTGGATCTGGGGGGCTCGAGAGAGGAAGTGCCCCTGAACCACCAAGGAAGGAGGGGGAGGACTGGAAACGCACACCCTGCTTTAAAGAGCAGCTTCACTTCAGACCCTGAGCTGCCAGATCTCAGGAACATGCTCCCTACTTTCTAGCGGAATAGAGAACCAGACCCATGACTCAAAGCTGGACAAGCGTTTTCCAGCCCTGAGCCTGCAGCTGAGACGCTCCAGGGAGACACGGCTGCTGCAGGGTGTTCTCTGCCCAGAGACAGCCACCCCTCACTCATTCATTCTCTCTCTCACTCACTCATTCACTCATTCCTCATCCATCTGCTGGAACGAACATGCGCCAATCCATGCATGCTTAAAAAACACTCCACTTCAGTGTTTTAATAGTCTTTGCCTCCGTTTCCCACTCTTCAGGGATAAAGCCTCGCGTTTCTAAGGTAGGAAAGAGTCCGGTCCATCCTGAACTGGACTTGCTCAGTGACTGTTGGGGGACGGTCCTCTGTCAGGCATTTTCCTGGACTCTGTGAGGGTTCAGAGGAGGGCTCGTCCTCGCGGAGAGTAAGATCCAGAGGGCAGCGAACAGCACATAGGGATTCACCAGCCAGCTCGGCCAGTGAGCACCGTCCTGCCGGGTGGGCTGACACAGGCCCGGCAGGCCTCGCAAGGAGAGCGTGAGCGCCTGAGCCATGGGCTGGGCTTCTGACTCCTGTGTGGGGATCTGAAAACTCTCACCCAAGAGAGCCTCTGAGAAGACAGGAAAGGAAGACAGCGGTGTGGAGTCCAAGCACAGAGACCCAGGGGAGCAAACCAAGAGCCATGATGTCAGGGGGTCTGCTGGGGGTCGTGCTGAGACTGGCCTGCAGACCCACGGGCCAGGAAGGACGGGGGCCCCCTTTCCTGCGACCACGACATTTCCAAGTCTGCATTCTCCTCGCTGCACACAGATGACCCAGCGGACAGTCTGACAAAATGACCCCCACACTACGATAGCCCTCCAGGCCTTGGTCATTAACTGGCAATTAGCACGGATGCCGTGAACCCATGAAAAGTGGATTTTGCGATGGCCAGACGCTACTCAGGACCTTCTGCACACCCTCAGAACCACCAGCACGGCAGCGGGGGGTCATGTGTTATCTGCGAAGTGGGAGTAATAGCACTTTCTCTGCTGACCTTTGCGGTAGCCGTGCGAATAGCTAAAACAAGGAGACTCGTGCTGCGCCTGAGAAGGACGAAGCAAGCTGCAGGGTGAGGAGGCGTCTGTGTCTCCACGTGTGCACGGCCCTGCCGGCCGAGGCTGGTGGATCTCCAGGACGCACTGGGCAGCACAGAGCCAGGGGGATGGGCTTTTACTGCTGCTGCTGCTGCTGCTAAGTCGCTTCAGTCTTGTCCCTCTCTGTGCGACCCCATAGACGGCAGCCCACCAGGCTCCCCCGTCCCTGGGATTCTCCAGGCAAGAACACTGGAGTGGGTTGCCATTTCCTTCTCCAATGCATGAAAGTGAAAAGTGAAAGTGAAGTCTCTCAGTCGTGTCTGACTCTTGGCAACCCCATGGACTGCAGCCCACCAAGCTCCCCCGTCCCTGGGATTCTCCAGGCAGGAGCACTGGAGTGGGGTGCCATTGCCTTCTCCGGGGCTTTTGCTAGATCCCCCCTTTTCTGATTTGAGAAACAAGCCAGCAACAAAGGTGAAAACAACAGACTGTGGGTCTTGCAGAGGGGGATCTGTCTGAATACGTCTGAGATGCTGAGTGAAACAGTATTGAGAACGGGTGTCACCAGCATCACTCGGGTCTCTCGATGGCTTTTCATTGTACCCACGGGGCAGCTGCAGGAATTTAACACCAAGGGCAAACGACTGTGATGACAATTTCTTTTCCAGTTTTTATGACTAGATTTATGTTGTAAACCCAACAAAGAGAGAGAAAGTGGTCAACACTTGCGCTGATAAACACCAAGGTGGGTGGGGGGCGGTCCGCACTGCAGGGCAGAGTAGGCAAAGGAAGGGTATTGACTTTGGAGACAGGCAGCTGGCTGTGTGACCCGGGACAGTCGTCCTCTTAGCCAAACGATCCTGGGTTCTTCTTTGTGAAGTGAAGATGATGGTAATGCTAAGGCTTATTCCATCATCGTCACTGTGAAAAGAAGATGAAGGACGTGGATGAGGACGTGCTTGGAGAAGACATGAAGATGCGGCCTGCAGGAAGCCCTCCCAGGCAGATGCTCAGTCCCAGGCACCTTTGCTCTGGGCCACGTTCCCATCATAGAAGCTTCTTCAATTCTACTGGATGCGCACTAAGAGATCCTCCCATTTACAGTCATTTTCAAAAAGAAAATTAGGAGCATGAAGTCGAAAGGGAAGTAACTTAGGTGTCGAGAGGAGGGGGCAAGTTTTGCAGGAAGATGCAAGCAGCGAGGGCAGGTGGGCTCCACACTCAGGGTCCATGGGGAGGCGGCGCTCGTGCCCAGAGAGGGGACCCAGCGGAGGAGCTGGAGCGGGGCTGCAGGAACCCTGCCCGAAGGCAAACAGGAGCGCCGCCCACCGCGCGTGCGCACAACACAGACCCGGGGAGCTGAGCACACCCGCGCTGCGGGCCCTGGAGCCTGGCTGAGAATCGGGAGCTCCAGGCGCTCTGGAATGAGCAGGCGAGGCAGGGGCTGGCCCACTGGGGAGGAGACAGGAGGTGGGCAGGCCGGTGCCGCTGTCTGCTTTACTCCCAGCACTGCGGTCCTGCTCTGAGTGGACACAGACTGCTCAAGTTTTTATAGAGCCCTTGCGGTCTCCCGGTCCCCAGGCCCAGCCCCTCTCTGATCCTCTGAGCTCCGGGCACCCTCCACACGGTGAGCATTGGTTCCTGACCCCACAGCTAGGGGCGGGCGAAAGTTCCGCTCCACGCCCTGCTCTGCAAATCTCTTCTCTTTCCTCAAAGTCTGTCTTTTTTATCTACTTTCCTTCCCTGCCTCCACATTAATATTTATTTCAATGATGAAGACAGATATCGTTGCTTCTTGTTCGTGCTTCCTGGAGATAAGAAACTCTTGAGTTCTGATTTTCCAGATTTGTGTTTATTTGAGTCACCGGGAACTCTGTTACTCTCAGAAAGAAAGAAAGTGAAGTCGCTCAGTCATGCCCGACTCTCTGCGACCCCATGGACGGTAGCCCACCAGGCTCCTCCATCCACGGGATTCTCCAGGCAAGAATACTGGAGTGGGTTAACATGTCCTTCTCCGGGAGTTCTTCCCGACCCAGGGATTGAACCCAGGTCTCCTGCACTGCAGGCAGACGCTTTACCATCTGACCAGAGAAATCCGGGTGTTACTCTCAAACATCTACGTGCATTTTATTAAGAAGAGTCTGAGAGTCTCAAAATAAAATACAGGTAGATGGTGTCACGTGAGCGCAAGGATGATCTCTGATTCTCACTTGAAGGCTCCTGACTCGACATTCAACCCCACTCTCGAGGTTCAGAGACGATCTCTTTGCACAAAGGCCTTAAAACCTCCACTCGTACAAGCCAGGCCTGTGTTCCCAGGGTGTCACCACATGCGGTGACGTGAAGATGTGTACAGGGGTCTCACCGGGCCGCAGGCCAGCACTCTCTCCATGAGTTCAGTTACATTGCAGTGCCAGTTCTCAACAGCATCCCAAAAGAATCAAGGCGTAGACCACATGGATGCTTCACAGGTACCTGGTTTCTCTGGCTGCAGCTCTGTGAAACAGGACGGACTTGGGAAGTGGGAGAACGTTACAGTGGACGCTCGACCAACTGCTTACGAGCGCCTGGGGCCTCTCGGGTAGAGATGAACGTGTTCATCCATGAGGCCCGAGCCCAGCACCGCATCTGGTCTGCGGCTGGTGCTCAATAAACGCTCACTGCCTGGGAAGCTGCAGTAACACGGCCAGCGGGACTCACCGAGGGTGACCAGGGCCCGCGGCAGGTCAGAGGGTGTTTGAGCAGCCAGACATGGGGACACGGGGCTCGTAGACACTCAAGCGTTAGGAAGACGTCTGAACCCAGGCGTGCTTGCCATGAGTGTGTTGCGGCTGACACACTTGCTCGATGGCCTGACACGCCCATCTCTCCTCACCTCCCCGGTGTGGGATGCCTCCTTCCCATGTGCTCAAGATGCCTCCAGATTAAAGCACACGAAAGGTCATACATACGCCCTGCCTGTGTCTAAGAGCAAAAGGGTAAATCAGCCTACAAAATAAGCATTACGCTCAAGTCTGACTCCATTTTCCGAACCCTCCGCCTGCACACCAGGGTCAGCTCTGTGTCTGACACTTCACCATCGACTGGGCCGCCGGTCAACCCTGGGGAATCCCCAGCGTCCACCCCAGGGACCATCTGGGTACATCCACGCACGCAGACGGCATGGGGACAAAGGCCCAGGGGCCTGGACCGCGCTCTGCGCACCAGGCCTCTGAGAGGGGCTGACAGACCACCTGGCCGGCACGAGGCCAGCGGCCAGGCAGAGATGGAGAAGGTGGCCCCAGAGGTGCCATCATGACGGGGAGCTCACAAACACCCTGACAGCCTCCCCCGCTCCGGGACCGCCAAGCAGTTGGCAGACGGCACCTCCATCCACCCTCTGGCCCCCAGGAGACCAGCACACTTGCTGATGAAGTGACATTTCCAGAGGCCTTCAGCCAAGGCTTCTTTTTTAAGGTTCCTGCTCATTTTAAAGCATTTAGAGCAAATTACACTAAAGTACATGGTAAGGCTATTAAAGAGACCTGCGCAGCAGGGGAAATGCATCCCAAAGCAGAGACACCAGAGAGCTTGCTCCGGAGCCAAACCTCAGGAGGCTGTGCGCCGCACGGCAGGATGGTCCGCACGGAGGGCGTGGCGGGCGGGGTGAAGCAGGGAGCAGAAGGGCAGCCATCTGCAGGCAGCAGGTGAGAGCAGCGCCGCGCACAGGCTCATTTGCCCGAGAAGCGGCAGGGAGACCGGTCCCCGGCGGGGAAGCGGGCTCGCCCCAGGTCTCAGGCGCGCTCACGTGGTCCCGACTTCTTCAGGTGAGAATGAGCACATCACACCCGCTCAGGGGACTGACTGGGACTCCAGGGGGAGACCAGACGGATGCCCGGTTCAAGTCGGCATCCCAGCCCGGCAAGCCCTTCCCAGCGCCTGAAACATCGTCTGCACCCTCATCACTCTCCCACCTCATCCCTCTTCCTGTGAGCCCAGTCTGGCCCTTCCTGGGGCAAAGCGGGTGCCCAGGAGACGTGTTGGAAGCAAGGGTGTTTCGCTGCAGGCTGGGGGAGAAGCCAGCGGTCATAGGTTGGGGTCCTGCCGGATCCACACAAGCTCCCTCACAAGGATTTGCTGTGTGAAGGGAAGGGAGTGACCCCTGAGAGCCTGCGTGTCCAGACCCGAGCTCCCCACCACTAGGGCACACATGCGCTCCACGCTGGGCCAGGCAGGGAGGCTTCCTGCGGGAAGGAGAAGCCGAGAAGAAACCCTTCCCCCTTCCAGGCTCACCTCCGCACACCTACACAACCACCGCAGGAGAAAGAACCTGCGGAAGGAAGTCTGAAGCCCTTTCTCTATGGAAAGGAGCCAAGCGCCTTTGTCCACATGACCTGGGGGCCAGGGCAGAGGCTGCCCCCCTGGTAGGATGCTGTCAGGGCCTGGAGGCTGGGCAGGTGGAGTTCAGGGGTCACCGATGAAGAGACCGAGGCTCCCAGGAGAGGCCACCTGCTCAGCCAAGACGCGGTGAGAGCCAACTCTTCAGTACAATCCTAAGGGCTGGAAACCCGCCTGGGGGCCACGGCTGCACCTTCCTGCCCCGGGGCACCCACCCAAAGGCTTCACTGTTCACCCACGTGCAGGGCCTGGTCTTGACAAGCAGCCTTGGAAAGATGCACAGGAGAGGGGCTGGGGGCACCGGAGCCCCCCTCTTATCCTCTCTCGTCTCTTTCCCAGGTTTCCCCCAGGCCTGCAGGTGACTCAGGGATACCTCACGTCAGCATCCACACAAATGGAAAGCGGCCAACGCCCCCATCACCTCGGTTTACACGTTAAGCAGATTCTTGACATTTTTAGGAGTCCGTGTTTACATTAGGAGATAGCCAAGGCCTGGAGCCTTGGAGGAGAATTCTCCGAAATGGACCCTCTTCATCTGGCGCTGGCACCTCCCTGCTCAGCGTTATCATCGTCCTCGAGCGGAAGCATTATCTCCGCGACGGGCGGGAACGGGCCGCTGGCGCGCCTGCGGTCCATCAGCGACGCCCGGCTGGGCTGCCTCACCTCCTCCCAGCTCCGCGCCCTCATCACCCAGACACAAGGTGCTTCACCCCAGGACTGGGCGTGGGGGTCAGGTAGCTCATGAAGCCAGCAGCCACGCGGAGCTCCTAGCACTGAGTTCAAGCGAAATGGAGCAGAAAACGCAGCTGCCGGGCTACTCTCAGCCCCCCGGGCTCGGAGCCGGGCCCTGGGCAGCGAGCGGACAGGCTTCTGTCATCACCGGCGGCTCTCAGACACTGCTCTGGAAGCAACGATGAAGGGTAATTAATCTCCTGAACCAGCTCCCTAAACCCCAATGTCTAAATGACCAGTTGCAAAAAGAGACATCAATATCCATTCCAGGCTACATTACTAATGAAACAAACACGAAATGCTGAGAAATGAATCATCTTTTGGAAAGGTTATCCTGAAATTCACACCTGTAATTACAGAGGAAAGAGAAACACTTTAATGACAGGAGGAAGAGAAACTTGGGGGGAAGAGAGGTCCTGCTGAGGGGGAGAAGAGGCCCTGAGACGGAGGTAAAGAGCAGGGGGTCAACGTCGGAGCGAGGGGACAGGCCGGTCAGCGTGGGGCGTGGGCAGTGGGCTGAGCTCCCCTACCCTTGGGGCACAAGTCAGTGCCCAACAAACCCAAACCAGGGAAGGAGTGAAGGCAGGGAGAGGTGAGAGTGGAAGAGGAGGAGGAAGAGCGAGAGGGGCCCCATCGTCCAGCAAGTGGGTCTGCTGAGAGCCTGGGCAGGGACACAGGGGGAGGCAGGGGGCAGAGACCATGTTCTGTCCCAGGTGGCCTTGTGGCCTTTTCCAAACAGTGTCCCCAGCAGACACCTTACCCCGTGGCAGATGCCTGCTCTGCTTTCCACAAGGTGCTCAGAGCATCACACACTTTACAGAGGATTAAACGTTACAAGGAGACAGGATGACAAACTGGGGGGGGGGTGGTTCAGAGGAAAACTCAGAGCGCTAGCAGGGCCCCTGGCCATGCTGATGGCCCTGCAGGATGAGGCCGCCAGCGGGTGTCGGACAGAGCAAAGGAGGAGCGAGAGGTGAACCGTCCTGGCGGCCTCCCCTGAGGCCATTACGGCCGAGGCTGCACCCATGGCCTCCCATCAGGGGAGGGACCGCAGGATGCAGGGGGCCAGGTAACAGGGGTGGGGCAGCACCGCTTTCCTGTCTCAGCAGCGACCTGACTCGGGTTGTTTCGGAAGAACAGAAACCCCTGCGTAAGGGGGTCTGCAGGATACACGTCGGCCCTGCCCATCTACACACAGGCCCCGCCCATCCACACGCAGGCCCCGCCCATCCACACGTAGGCTCCGCCCATCCACACACAGGCCCCGCCCACACATAGATCAGTTCAGTTCATTTCTGTCGCTCAGTCCTGTCCGACTCTTTGCGACCCCATGAATCTCAGCCCGCCAGGCCTCCCTGTCCATTACCAACTTCCAGAGTTCACTCAAACTCACGTCCACCGAGTTGGTGCTGCCATCCAGCCATCTCATCCT
This sequence comes from Kobus ellipsiprymnus, assembly GCA_006410655.1. NCBI lineage: Eukaryota > Metazoa > Chordata > Mammalia > Artiodactyla > Bovidae > Kobus > Kobus ellipsiprymnus. Next base: position 1,221,952 of record SJYR01000165.1, on the reverse strand, counting down.
CTGTCGTCCCCTTCTCCTCCTGCCCCCAATCCCTCCCAGCATCAGGATCTTTTCCAACGAGTCAGCTCTTCGCATGAGGTGGCCAAAGTACTGGAGTTTCAGCTTCAGCATCAGTCCTTCCAATGAACATCCAGGACTGATCTCCTTTAGGATGGACTGGTTGGATCTCCTTGCAGTCCAAGGGACTCTCAAGAGTCTTCTCCAACACCACAGTTCAAAAGCATCAATTCTTCGGCACTCAGCTTTCTTCACAGTCCAACTCTCTCCTCCATACATGACCACTGGAAAAACCATAGCCTTGACTAGACGGACCTTTGTTGGCAAAGTAATGTCTCTGCTTTTGAATATGCTATCTAGGTTGGTCATAACTTTTCTTCCAAAGAGTAAGTGTCTTTTAATTTCATGGCTGCAATCACCATCTGCAGTGATTTTGGAGCCCCCCAAAATAAAGTCTGTTTTCACTGTTTCCCCATCTAATTCCCATGAAGTGATGGGACCGGATGCCATTATCTTCGTTTTCTGAATGTTGTTTTAGGTCAACTTTTTCACTCTCCTTTTTCACTTTCATCAAGAGGCTTTTTAGCTCCTCTTCACTTTCTGCCATAAGGGTGGTGTCATCTGCACATCTGAGGTTATTGATATTTCTCCCGGCAATCTTGATTCCAGCTTGTGCTTCTTCCAGCCCAGCGTTTCTCATGATGTACTCTGCATATAAGCTAAATAAGCAAGGTGACAATATACAGCCTTGACGTAATCCTTTCCTGATTTAGGACCAATCTGTTGTTCCATGTCCAGTTCTAACTGTTGGTTCCTGACCTGCATATAGGTGTCTCAAGAGGCAGGTCAGAAGGTCTGGTATTCCCATCTCTTGAAGAATTTTCCACAGTTTATTGTGATCCACACAGTCAAAGGCTTTGGCATAGTCAATAAAGCAGAAATAGATGTTTTTCTGGAACTCTCTTGCTTTTTCCATGATCCAGCGGATGTTGGCAATTTGATCTCTGGTTCCTCTGCCTTTTCTAAAACCAGATTGAACATCTGAAAGTTCACAGTTCACTTACTACTGAAGCCTGGCTTGGAGAACGCACAAACCCCGCCCATCTACACAAGCCCCGCCCATCCACACAGGCCCTTTCTATCCACATGCAGGCTCTGCCCATCCACACACAGGCCCCACCCATCTACACACTGGCCCCGCCCACCCACACAGAGACCCGGCTCATCAGCAGTGGGCTCTGGGATCCTGGCACCGGCACCCCCATTCTGACTGAGCCGACCCCTTTCCTCCAGGCCTGCAGGCTCTGACGCTCAGGGAAGCAGAGATCCAGGCCCTGGTCTCCCCAGCCCCTGCCTCTCAGGCTGGCCCTGTTCTCGGGTGGCCGCCCCAGCTTGTGCCCCACCGTCCTGGGGGAGTTATCACAGGACGTCAGCGTCAAGAAAGTGCACCTGTACGCGTGTGTCTGCTCCATGTCCTAGAGGGCCCTGCCCCAGAAAGGCGGCTCAACTCGGAGCCCAACAGGTCGGAGGCACTGCTAATTCCCAACGAACTTGCGAGGTTTTCCCGTCTTCTTGACAGTGGAGATGTGCGGAGGAGACGTCGTCAGCGTGTTCACTGACCCGGCAGAGCGCTTCAGGGAATGTCCAGAGAGAAGCCGCCTAGCTGTTCAATTCAGGGGAAAGCATAGAGGAAGAAGAGAGCTACCCACTGTGTTTAGGTATTTGCCAAGTAAATTAGCATTTTGTATCCCTAAAATCTCTTAATTAGGACAAGCGACAGGACCAGTGCCTGCTCCCCAGTGTCCAGCTGCCTGGATCCAGACCCTGAGCTTGACCATTTCATAAAGAATACACTCACTCAGAATGCTCAAGAGGAAAAACTACTCTTCTCAACATCTGGTAAAACTATCGAGCAAAGCTGCCAAGATTTCGACCAGTACGTCTGGACTGATGTCAAACCAAGAAAACAATGAGGTTTATAATGGAAACAGAGACAAAACTTTAATTTAGGATTGTTCCAAAGGCATGAGATGATTCTGTTCTCCTAATATTCTGAAGTTACCGTGTCCGTGGCTGTTGACATGCAAAATTCCAGAAAGTGGCTACTGCACAAAATCAAATTCCTCCAGGAGTCCGCGTCAGAAAACGCCACAGGGCAAAAACCAATGAAAACGGCAACAACACAGACAGTTTAAAACCAGAAGATGTGTTGCATGTAAGAGCCAGCTGAAATCGATTTTCTTAGCTGACATTTAGCTAGAGAAAGGAAACTAAGATTTATACATTGTTTGAAAGAAAGAAATTACGTCCACATTGTCAACTTGTTCATCTAAAGCTAATTTTAACTAGCCAGGATTTAATATACATAGAATTTTTATATTAATTTACCAAACTACCATTATTTTACATTACAGTACTATTATACGACCACATCTTAGCACAATGGGGTCCATGCTGGGGACCCCTTGGCCTTTGTATACAGAATGTCACTGTCATTTTTTGAATAGGAGTTTCCTTTGGTTCTGGAAAACGACCGCTGACTTTAAAGTTTGCACGTGTGTGTGTGTGTGCGCGCGCGCGCACATGCGTGCGTGCACACAGTCGTGTCCAGCTCTTCGTGCACTGTTTATCAAATATTTTCCTCCATCACTGTGCAAGGCTATATGACATCTTACACAAGGTAAGATTATAAATTGATGGGAGTTGGATTTTTTAACACATCTGTACCAATAAAGATGAAAGTTCAAGCCAGTTGTCTTTCAAAGAGGTCACTTCTGAGCACATATGAACATCCCACCTGTTTAGTCCTCATTTAAATTTGTGAATTCTTCCTTGAATGTCCCTTCACACCAAGTTAGAAAGGACTCAGGAAGATTTCATGCCAAAATACAGACGGTTTTCTCCTAAGTAATCTCACTGGATCCTGACAAGCCCTCGACAGGCTACTCAAGAAACCCTCCCTCACTGCCCAGGTGGCCACGCTGCTGCAGAGAAGCCTGGGGGCCGCGGGTTCCTGGCGGGCGGGGGCAGGGGGCGGGGCGAGCCTCCGAGGGCCGCAAGTGTTGTCCTCTAGAGGCGTGGTCCCTCCCACGGCCTCTGACCCCTCGGCCACGGTCACCTCGAAACCAGGAGAGAAGCTCGTGCAGGCGAGCCAGGGCTGCTGCCTGGTGGCACCATGCCTCACTGTGGTTATAGTCATGAAACGCGTAAACTGACTCCCAGGCTCGCATTTCCACCACGCGGTTCCATCCCAGCTGTGACATGTCACAGACTTGAGCATCAGAAGAGGGAAACTGCCAGGTCTGGATTAATCATATTTGATCAGCCTGTCATCGGAGAACCTGACTATTAGGGCCACTGCTGGTGGTGGGGATGTGGGGTCTCCCTTGAGGTCTCTGATAGTTCCTGATGGATATTTCTCTAAAATAAAAGGTGAACTAATGGGGGAAATCGAAGTCTTGTGAGTTAAAAATAAACATCACACGTGTGTGTGTGTATGTTTATGTGTGTTTACATCTTTAAGAAGATTGATTCCAAGCAAAGAGTATTCTCATGCAAATGTCAAATTGGAGCTTTCCTTTTAAATACAATCGAGTTTTTCAGTTTAGACAGGGAAGGTTCCTTATCTTTGCCTGCACAAGAAATGTTCTCTTCGAATACAACTTTTTATGCACAAGGGAAAAAATAGGTAACATCATTTTGTCTCAATAAATTCACTGGTAGTTTCAGAAGCAAATTCAATATTAGAATCAATTAAAATTTAAAGAGACTGATTAATTAAAAGAGATTCAGTAAATTAGAAAACTGGCTTCTAAAGTGAGGAAATTAGGTTCATCAAAGAAAGAACGGAGGGAGAATATGTGAGTGGCCCTAAAATGGTGAAAACTTGTCTCAGTTTCCCAACAAAATGAAATCACGATTAAGAAAACTCAGACAGCATTTCTGCACCCGTGTCCATCAGACAAGATTAAAGCATTCCTGCAGGTCATGTGTACAGATATTTCTGCACAGGCATGGGATTAATGTTTTGGTTTAAGTTTTCCTTAAGCGTTTTATTGTTATTAGTAATGATAATTTTAACCTTCAGACATTCACCTGAAGTTCTGCCTGATGGGAGTCACCCATGAGCATTTTGGGATTAACTGACCTCGTTTTGGAAGACACGCTCTGTGGGCAGTGTCATCACAAGACTCTAAACCAGAGGTGCCTCTACCTTCCAGAACCTTCTCCACCTCCCAGAGCCTTTTCATTCCTGGTCTCAGAAACATCTTTTCCTAGTTACTGCCCTTCACTCTCATCTCACTCTTCAAACCTTTTGGAAACTAGCTTTTGCACTTTATCTAAGCATCCATAATGTCACACACACAAATTCACTTATGATTTTAATAAAATAAAATTTTCTGTTCAGCATTGTCTGTCTCAGGCCTCTGGAATTCAGATTCATCCAGCTTCAACTGGACTCAGATCAAAACCCCTGCATTACTCAGATACATGATAGGAGAAATATTTGCTATGAATTGGGCTGGCCCACTGTAAATTATACAAGATGATCTAGAAATATTTCCTGTTGTCAGGGGTGAACTGCCAAGAAGGACACAGGGTCAGTCTTCGCATGGGAAGGCACGCCCCCTGCTCTAAGTGGTCGGTGAACACACTCAAGCGGAGGCGGAGGCTCCCTGCCTCATGGCTCCAGTCCCAGGCGCAGGGAGGCTATGGCTACGACTCGGGAGACCAAGGCGCGTGGCGTGGAGTGAGGGGTGCCACCTCCCCAGCAGAGCGGGCCAGCCCTGCGCAACGTGGCATCTATGTTTACCGCCTGCAGTCCCAAAGCTCTTCCAGGCCGCTGCCTGGGTGCCCACTTGACCATTCTCCCCGATTCAATGCCGATTTCAGCATTTACAAAACGGGGGCTTGCATCGAGTGATTTCTCGGGCCCCATCAAGTTCACCAGACTGGCCCCTGTAAGCCACAGGGGTGGTGGGCTTGAGGGGAGTGCATTAGCTCCCCGTGGGGCCCATCCCCGCTGGTCCACAGCAGCAACTTCCGTTCATGGGACCTGCCGAGGGTGCGGCCCTGATTCCTGCCCTCGCCCCCGCCCCCATATATTTCACTCTCTAACAGAGTCTTCCTGGAAGGACTCGGATAACTTGGCTGTGAACCTGCGTCCTGGTCACTTCCCCCTACAAGGACATCCAGAAAGCTAAGCCTGTCGCCTCAGCAAGGCTGGGGGTTTGAAGGCTGAGGGTATTATTGCGGTATTATTGTGGGTTGAATGGTGTTCCCTCCCCTTGATAAATGCATTCAATCTGAGCCCCAGGCACTTGTGAATGTGACTGTTTTCGGAAACAAGGGTTGTGCGCAGTAATCAATTTAAGATGAGGTGGTACTCACTGAGAATGAGAGTGGGCTTCAGAGCCAACCACTGACTCACAGGTTGGACTGTGTCTCCCTAGAGTTCCTGAGAGGTGCTATCTCCCTTCCCCTTAAAGAGCAACCCTATTCGGAAATAATGTCATTAGTTACGTTCATCGAGTCATGCAGAAGGAAAGGGAGCCTTTAATCCAAAATGACTGGGTGTCCTTATAAAAAGGGAAACTTGGATACAGACACGCACACGGGGGACAGCACATAAGACCAGGACACAGGCTGAGGACCAGCCAAGAGCCGGTGAGCCAGGAGACCAGCAGGCCTGGGCCGGCTCTGTCTCACGGCGCCGAAGGAGCCGAGCCTGCAGACACCTTGACCTCGAACTCGCAGCCTCCAGAGACAGTGCATTCTGTCCTTTAAGCCACTTGGTTTGTGGCAGTGTCACGGCAGCCCTCGGACACTAGTACAGAGGGGTTGCCGGGCAGTAAGGGAGCGAAGTAAAGAAACGGCAAGCTAACTGTTGACGTCATCACACTAAAAGTCCCTCAGTTAAAACGACTGTAAGACGCTCCTGCTTTACTTATAAAAGATACATAGAAATTACCGCAAAGAACACTCAAAAGGGAAGAGAGCCCCGTCTGCATGCAGACCGTGCACCGCGTGTGTGCACATCCTTTGATCACGCGGCAGTTTTTAAATCCCCTCTGTACTTTGTCCTTTTCTGTGTATGACACGGCCAGGTGCACCAGGGGCTCAGTGACAGCTGAAAGGCACTCTCCAGTAGCTCACTTCGCAGGTAGGTGTCCGTACTCTGAACATTTTAAAGATAACTTTTGCCCTCAGCCTGGTAAGAGGTGATCAGTTTGAATAAATGATAAAGCTAAAGATGGATCTCTCAGGTCTGCCCTAAGGTCACTCAAGGGGGCCCCGCAGAGGTCAGAAGCGAGGGGAGGGGACGGAGCAGGGAGGTGAAGGGCCCCAGAGAGAAGCACAGGTCAGCCAGGCCGCGGAAACCGGCCTCCCTGCCCAGAGACCGCCCTGGAGAAGGTGACTCAGCAGACAGGCCACCTTCAGGCTCCTCCAGCAGAAGAGGACAAGTCAGAGAGAAATGGCAACCGGTCTGCTACGTGCGGCGGAAATCAGTGAGCGGGCAAGGAGGAGGCGGGCAGGTGTGCCCAGGAGGGGCCGGGCCGGCACTGCTGCTCAGGGACAGCTCTGGCCCCTGAAGCCGCTCACAGCTCGGCCCGAGGACAAGGGCTCCCGCAGGGGAAGGTGCCCTCAGGGCTTGGAGGGGTGCCGGCTAAGGGTCCCAGGCTCCTGCCGGCAGCGTGCTCTGACCTCCTCGGCCCTCGAGCCAGCTGGGCCTTCCTGTGCGGTGCGTAAAGCATAAAGAAGACAGACGCTCCCTCTCCAGCCCTGCACCTCGCTGGCCTAGCTGCCACACCTCCAGAGTGCAGCAGGACCTCACAGCCGGACGCCCCGGACGAGGGCCTGCGCGCGGCCACGCCCGCGGGCGCGGGCACTAGTGCCCTTGTTTGCGCTCCTCTTCCGGGAAAGGCAGCTCACTCGAGGCTGAGGTCTCAGCCGGACCTGGCCCTGTGATGAAAAGCTACAAGATGTGGGTTTGCACGGCAGAGACTTGGACCAGGACTGTTTGTTCTGTAAAACACTGCGGAACCGCAGGAGAACGTGGGTGAGCTCAGCAGGGAACGGACAGGTTTCCACGGACGGGCCTCCAAACGCTGCTACCGATGCGTGGTGAACCACGATGGGTTTGGACGTGCACAGCCAGCACGGCTCCGGGGAAGGAGCCACGGGAGGCGGATTTGAGAGAAAACAGCCCTTTCAGGCCTAACGATGTCCCAGTCAAACTGCGGACTGTGGCCACACGGCTCGCTCCGTCTTTGGAGAAGGGGCCGAGAAAAGACTCGATGCAGGTCTTTTCCTTGTCTTTTTCTTCTCTTTTGCTCCATGGCCCAGAGAGAGGGACACTAAGGCTTCCCGCCACGCAGAAGCCAAACAGAGCCGACAGGACCTAAGACCTCTGAACTGCGCCCCACGGGGCTGGAAATCGCGGTGCTGATGCTTGGTTTCTGCTGCTCGCTTGCTTTCATGACTCTGGGGACACAACCCTTCACTCATCGGTTCTGTCTAGTTCTTAGTGGGTTACTGGAAACGGCTGGACCAGAGACAGCGGGGAAATGGTGTCCACAGGAAGAAGTAAGAAGGTTAGGTGACCCCATAGACTACACAGTCCATGGAGTTCTCCAGGCAGGAATGCTGAGTGGGTAGCCTTTCCCTCCTCCAGGGGATCTCCCCAACCCAGGGATCGAACCAGGGTCTCCTGTATTGCAGGCAGACTCTTCACCAGCTGAGCCACCAGGGAGGCATGTACGGTTGTGGGGGATAAGGTAGGAGGTTGGGCCTAGCGGGTACATGCTGCTCTCCTCTCCTCATGTCCCTGTGCTTTGGGTCCCCACTGGCCCAAAACCTCAGGCTGGGGACTGGAGGGGGAGCTCTTGGGTGTGATCCACAACGTCCATCAGCGGGTGGGCAGACTTTGCTTCACGGGCTTCACAGGGCAGCAGAGGCCTGGCAGGCCCGAGAGCCACTCAGCAAAGCCTCACAAATCCCCACGTGCTCAGTGATCTTGGGGGAGAAGCTGGGAGAAGCTGGGCTGGTGACACATTGCCCGGGGTCGGCAGACGATCCAGGTGGGCTGGGCGTGATTGTGCCTTCAGAACACGCATCGCTGGGGCGTTGTCTGGGAGCCCTGGGACGTGTTCTGGCTGTCATCGGGGTAGACATCCCCAAAGAGCGAGTGTGCTGTGGACAGGTCTTTAGAACATCACAGGCAAGGACCCCTGCCTCTGTGTGTGTGCCTGTGTGCCTGTGTGTGTGTGTGTGCCTGCCTCCCCTCCCACCTCCTTCACGCACACACACACCACACACACACACACACACACACAGGCACACACACAGAGACACACATACATAGGCATACATACACAGAGGCACACAGACACAGGCACACACACAGGAACACAGACAGACAGGCACACACACACAGAGACACACACACACAGGCATGCGCACACACGCACACACGCACACACATCCACCAGCTGCCACCCAGCTGCCACGAGCCGGGTTCACAAACAATATGCGAAGCCGCCCTTCGTCAGTCCTTGTCCCTCCATCTCTTTCCTCTGGGTCTTGAGGTGTTACAAACAAAGAGAACAGGCTCGGTTATAAGCCCAAAGCTTCCAGACATGTCTGTCCATGCAGCAATAGGAAAAAGAAGTTAGGAAACATCAGCTGGTCACACATTCTGGGGAGAGAGACTGGCGACTGGAAGTTCACCTAAGCACGTGTCCGATAACAAGGGCCGTGTGACGACCCAGGGACGCCTTTCCAGGCTCCACAGACTGAAAAGGTGAAAAGCAGCGATTCGGAGGCTGAGGGGAGGAGGGGTGGGTGGCTGTGGTCGGTGATCTCAGACCCAGCAACACATGTGCTTGAGGTTTGGCCAGCGATCCGAGCGATTCCATTTCGTCTTGGAGCTGGAGAGTCCACAGGAAAGACGGTTCTTCCAGGGTCTGGGCGCATCTGCTCCCCGTCCACAAGAGGCTTTGAAAGCTCAGAACCGCAGGAAAACGAAACTGCCGAGCCTCAGCTTTTAAAGGGAACCAGCCTTAACTGCGACTCAGAGTCTTAATTTAGTTCAACTTCGGTTAAAGGTTTGGAGTCATCGGTATTATTGCAAACAAAAGTCTATAATGAACACAGATTCTCAGATCAAAAACCAAGGAAAATGAAGTTGCTGATTCTGAACTTTCAAGGGCTGCTGGGCACTTCCAGCAGCCAGTCCCAGAGAGGCCAAATGTTGCATAAACATGGAAAGCCTGGCTACTTCTGTACTGTGTATTAGAGGTCTTTAAAGTCCTGAAGCCCAGCAATCCCACATCCAATGCAAGTGAAGAAGAACATCAGAAAGGCACACAAATATGAATGCCCAGTACTGCTCACAGCAGCGTTCTATGAGCAGCAAGACACGCCCGGGGGAGACAGAATCTCCAACAGGGGAGGACTGGATAAACAAGTAACTCTGAAGCACACAACAGAAAAGTGCTAATCCACTGAAAATCATATAAAGGATGGAGAGGGCATTTTAAATAAAGTTGTTTAAAATGAAGACATGGAGTACAATCCCAAGTTTATATACACACGCACATACGTATGTACCTGCACCCGGGGCATGCACACACACACACATACACACAGTGTAGAGGAAAGACAGCAAGATGCCAGGCCTGCAGAGCTTCATCCGTGTCTAATCTCCAGGCAACAGCATCATGGGAGACTGAGACATTCCTCACCCTCCTTTATTTTCAGATCCTACAGTGGACCTCAGCTAGCTTTCCAAAAAATCGTGCTGTATAGAGTTTAAATTTATACAACACTTAAAACCTACTGAAAATGTATGACCATATGCCCATCACCCAGATGGATATGTATCAACAGTAAGGAAAGAAAAAAGCATGAATTATGAAAAGCTATACACAAGCATTAGTCGTGTCCAACTCTTTACAACCCCACGGACCGCAGCCCACCAGGCTCCTCTGTCCATGGGATTCTCCAGGCAAGAGTACTGGAGTGGGTTGCCATGCCCTTCTCCAGGGGATCTTCCTGACCTAGGGATCGAACCCACGTCTCCTGCATTGCAGGCAGATGCCTTACTGTTTGAGCCACCAGAGAAAGCCCATGAAAAGCAATAGTGAAGTGAAGTCGCTCAGTCGTGTCCAACTCTTTGCAACCCCATGGACTGCAGCCCACCAGGCTCCTCCGTCCATGGGATTTTCCAGGCAAGAGCACTGGAGTGGGGTGCCATTGCCTTCCCCAGGGGATCTTCCCAGCCCAGGGATCGAACCCAGGCCTCCCATCGTAGGCAGATGCTTCACCGTCTGAGCCACGAGGGAAGCCCTGTGCGAGGCAGTCGCACAGAGTGAGTGCCGCAGACATCTAACAAGGCAGAAAGCGTGTGCTCTGCCCTTCCGACCAGTTTGGACATCGCTTGGTCATCAAATGAGTGATCACGCGTAAGGAAAGCTGTGGGGCGGAAACAGATTTCCATCACGACCACCACCGCCGCGTCTGCTTTGACGCCCCCAAATCTGAAACACGGCTGAGACGCTCCTTGTTTCCAGCCGCCCTCTGCACAGTTTAGGACAGCTAGAAACAAACTAGAACAGAGCTTAGCGCGGAATTACCTAAAAGCCCGGGCTTGAAGCCCGTCCCTAAGTCCACAACACTAAACCGCAATCCCTTCCACAGGGCGCTGCTGGGAGGCTTAAGGACGCGAGCCTTGTGAAGGCCCCATGTCGACAGTCACTCAGCAGACACCGGTCCTCCCGTCCCTAGACACCCCAAGGCCACCCTGTCCCCAGCCTTCCCTTCTCCTGTCCACCTGGCCACGGGCGCCAGCCTCTTCAGGGGGACCTCTGAGTCCCTGGAGGGACCCTGACACCTTCAGCCCAGCCCTCCCAGCCCACCTGCTCTCCCCCTGCCTCCCCCTCCAGCCCCTGTCTCTTATACACATCTAGATGTGTATAAGAGACATCCCAGCCCACCCGCTCTCCCCCTGCCCTCCCTGCCACTCCGGTCAGAATAAGCAGATGCCCTTTCACTGTGCCCTGGGGAGATTTGATCTTTATAAATTGAGGGTTTGGGGCAACCCTGCCTGGGGCATGCCTATCAGTGCCATCCATCCCACAAGCTTCTCTCACTCTGTGTGTCTGCATCACGGTTTGGCAGGTCTCCCCATTTTTCACATTCTTTCGTTATTATGATACTTGTTCAGTTCAGTTCAGTTGCTCAGTCATGTCTGACTCTTTGCGACCCCATGGACTGCAGCACACCAGGCTTCCCTGTCCACCACCAGCACCCATGGCCTGCCCAAATTCATGTCCATCAAGCCAGTGATGCCATCCAACCATCTCATCCTGTGTCATCCCCTTCTCCTCCTGCCTTCAATCTTTCCCAGCATCAGGGTCTTTTCCAGTGAGTCAGTTCTTTGCATCCAATACTTTGGCCAAAGTGTTGGAGCTTCAGCTTCAGCATCAGTCCTTCCAATGAATATTCAGGGCTGATCTCCTTTAGGATGGACTGGTTGGATCTCCTTGAGTCCAAGGGACTCTCAAGAGTCTTCTCCAACACCAGAGTTCAAAAGCATCAGTTCTTCGGTGCTCGGCTTTCTTTTGATGATACTTGCTGGGGTTTCTGAAATGCATGATCTTGGATGTTGCTACTGAGACCCACTGAAGGCTTAGATGATGGTTCCTATGTCTTTGGCAATAAAGGGCTTTAATCACAGCACACGCATGGCCTTTTCTGAGGTGATGCGATTGCGCATCTAATAGACTACAGCAGGGGGTGAGCGGCACCTTCGTCTGCACCAGGAAGGAGCTCCCATGCGTGCCTCGCTTCATCACGACGCTGGCTTTCCTGCCGGGCCTGGACCCAGATGCAGCATCTCCCAGGTGCGTCTGCACCTCCTCCTGGCCCAGCTGCTCTGCGTGTGTGTGTGTGTGTGTGTGTGTGTGTGTGTGTGTGTGTGTGGTGCCATTCAAATACAAAGATGGGCCCAGACACACACACACACACACACACTCACTGGTGCACTCCCCCTTGTTCCAGGACAGCTCTACCATCCCGGAGCGTCAGGTACCGGCCCCCGTGTGGTCCCTTCCTCACGGCTCTGCCCACTTCCGAAGCTCACAAACGCTGGTCACCCGACCCCATAGGCTGCTGCACACAGAAGGGGCATTGGCATTGTGCCCTCCTCGACAGAGGCACGAGGGGCCTGGGCTGTCCTCTCACCTGGTGGAGGAGATGAGGGGGTGGCACTGAGCCCCCAGACTCACTGACGGGACCACGGCCCCACGAAGGGCCAGGATGCAGGATGGGGGCCCGCCGGCCACGGGAGCCACATCCCGCAGCAACCGAGGACCCCTGCCTCTGAACCTGACCCCTCACCCTGCAGGTGAGAGCGCAGGCCCCAGCCTGTCAGCCACTCCGACGCCCCCGAGTGACCCCACCACCAGAACATGGTGGCTCCCGACTGTCGTGAGGCTGAGGGGTCGAGACAACCCCACACTCCAGAAGACAGGGCATCCTGCCACCCTGGGCAACAGCTGGTGGGCAGCTGAAGCCTGTCTGGGTGTGCGAGTCTCCGCCCACCCGCAATGCTTGCAGCACAGAGGAGACCCTCAGGGCAGAGCCAAGGTGAGGGGACAGCTTCCCAGCGCCAGACACAGGCCAGTCTGGACTCCTGAGTGAGACGGGAGGGCTTCCCCGCGGGCCCTGCAGCCACAGTGAAGAGGGAAAGGCGAGGAATGGCTTTGTTCTAAGACACGCACCTCCTTCTGCAAGCGGGCCCCACGCAAGCCTCAGAGGGAACGAGGCCCGCAGTCCGCTGCCTCTCAAGGCCTGATGTTCAAAATCTAATTTGGCAAGAGGCATACGTGGTTACTAGCAGTTCAAGATGCCCTGAGGAAACATCGCAGGGAGGCAGAATCTTCCACACAGGTCACAGGAGGTAGGCCTACCCTCAATAGCCCTCACCCAGAATTCCGCCGTGTGAGTCACGGACCTTTAAAGCTCCTAACGCTTACTCTTGCCTGGAGAATCCCAGGGACAGAGGAGCCTAGTGGGCTGCCGTCTGTGGGGTCACACCGAGTCGGACACGACTGAAGCGACTTAGCAGAACGCTTACTTGTAGAGGTGGAGATCACAGTAGTACTGTGTCCATGGGGTTGTACTTGTGAAGGTGGAAATCACAGTATTGTTATAAAATGAAATAGACTCCACAGAGTGTGTTATGGGATGGACTCTCAGCATCTCACATTTGGTATTTTTTCTTTTTTGATGTTTTAGCAAAAATTATCCCAGAAGTGCCTCAAACGGCCACCGAGATGTCTCACTAAGACGCAGGGTCCTGGCATCTGGGCCAGAGATGCATCAGTTAAGGCTTCACTCAAAAATAAAAGGTCAGAGAAACACTTTATCCAGAGCAGAAATATCCTTTCAAGATTTGGCATTCCCTGTTCAACATAAAAGTCGTATCACAGGTGGCCAAGGCTAAAAATTGTGTTGTTGTTGTTTTTGAAACAACAGACTGCACAGATACGGCAAAACAGGCAGCTGGCGGGCCTCTTTTTCGTGAAAAAGAGAAGACACCACGCACGGGGAAGCAGAAGCCTTATTTCTAGATTTCCTATTAATGGAGTCAGTGATTCTCAGCCTTTGGTCTCCTTAAGGATCGTCTGAGATTCTGTTTTCAAAACAGCCTGTCTCCACCCTGCAGGTCTTGACTCCAGGGACCAGGAGGGGATGAGAATCCACATTTTTTATCGGACACAGTGGGTGGTTCTGATGGACCTTCGCCTTGACTCACATCATGAGAAACTCTGCACCAAATCACACAGTCACTAAGAAAGGCCAATTTTGAGAAAATGAATATATTTCAAACTCGATATGTATTTTCTATGAGCAGATCAAGCTCAGAGAAAATTATTGTTTCTAATTTAGTCCTCCAGCCCAAAGACAAGGAAAAAAGACATAAGCACAATTTCATTGAATGAACTGGAAATTTCCACTCAGTGTTCTTGAAGAGATGAGAAAGCCTTCCTTCCTAATGAGACTGCAAATCGGGATCCTGGCGACACCCACGTGTGGTCGAGGCTCTTTGTCTCTGAAAGGTCATCCACACTGACAGCGAAGCTGGCGGGGACCTAAAGCTCTGCCAAGTTTTACCACAAATGTGTGTGACTTGGCTGCTGGTGCTGCCGGAATTTGCACAGTGCTCCGAATTGCTAGTTTATTGATTTCAGGACACCGTTTACAAACAGAAAGATTTAGAAAATTGCTTCTGTATTCAAACCCTCACCCTTCGAATCCTGCCGCGCCTCTACGCCCACCCAACCAGATCTTCATGTTTATATAAACTCGTGACCCGGGATCTGTTTACAAAACACACTCAATTACCCCTCACAAAACCCGCCTGCTGTCAGTTTTGCCAGACTCGCCTCCTGGGGAATGCTCTGCTCAGGGATTTCCAGGAGAATAAGATGGCAAGACAAACCCTGGAAAACACGGCTCTTGTTCTAGGATGAAGATCCCTCTACCAGGCGGATGGAGGAGAGCCAGCCCACGGCGAAGGAGAGGATGGCCCAGGGGCAGGGGCTGCCCCGTCCCACACTGGTCCTGGTGCAGGAGCCCGCCAGGGAAGGGTGGCCAGACCCACATGCCGCTAGAGCAGAAAGCTACCGTGATCACTACCATTGCCCAGGACTGTGGCTTCCTTCTGAGACATGGGAAAGTGAACTTATCAGTAAAACCACTCCACTTGTTAAAATAGGGGCACGCGCTTTGGAAGCAGTCAGCCTGTGAGGCCCGAGTCAGCTTCGCAGCTCTTGTTTCTGCTCACTCAGTCGTGTCCGGCTCTTTGCCACCCCAGGGACTGCAGCACACCAGGCTTCCCTGTCCTTCACCATTTTCCAGAGTTTTCCCAAACTCATGTTCATTAAGTCGATGATGCCATCCACCTATCTCATCCTCTGTCACACCCCCTCTCCTCCTGCCTTCAATCTTTCCCAGCATCAGAGTCTTCTAATGGGTCAGCTCCTCACATCAGGTGGCCAAAGTATTCAGCTTCAGCATCAGTCCTTCCGATGAATATTCAGGACTGATTTCCTTTAGGATGGACTGGTCTGATCTCCTTGCAGTCCAAGGGACTCCTAAGAGTCTTCTCTAGCACCACAGTTTGAAAGCATCAGCCTTGTGGCACTCAGCTTTCTTTGTGGCCCAGCTCGCACATCCGTGCAGTTAGAAAACGTCCTTATCAGGCTGGTGCTCCCTCCCTGTAGGACCTGGGCTCCCAGAGCCACGACGGGACCTGCAGAGTCTAGGCCGTGAACGCCCTGGACGTTCTCATCTATCTGCCTGGAGACAAACAAGGGTGAGTACACCAGGCAGTTTGTCTCCAGCTCTTTCCTTCAGGGCTATTGTACTGACTCAAGAAGCCTCTTAGTTAAGCCAAGGAATGACAACACCTGCAAAATTTCCAGCTTCCTGCATGGTTTTCAGCGATAACTGTTAATGAAATGCACCCATTACACAGAAAACGTAACCAGTGGTGCTTTCTCAGAAGCACAGAGGAATTCACAATGTGTTGCTTGTAGTTTCATTACATACACAGCAAATCCTTTCACAGAGCAGCAGTCATGTTGAATCGGCCGGTGCTCTAAGAGCGGCCAAGAGGAGCTACCCCAGGTCCCAGGCAGGGGCAGAAGCCGGGAGGACCCCACATCCGAAGTGCAGCGGCCAAGAGGAGTTACCCCACATCCGAGGACAGGGGCAGCAGCCGAGAGTGCCAGGCTGCGATGGCGCAGGAATAGCCGAGGGGAGCTACCCCGCGTCCGAGGTCAGAGGGGATGGCCGAGAGGAGCCATCCCGCATCCGAGGCCAGGGCGGCAGCCGGGAGGAGCAACCCCGTGCCTGAGGTCAGGGGCAGCTGCCGGGAGGAGTGACACCACGTCCAAGGAGTGGTGGTTGCACGGGCGCAGGAGGGCCTAGAGGAGCCATCCCACATTGAAGGTCAGGAAGGGCGGCGGTGAGGAGATACCCCTCGTCCAAGGTAAGGAGCAGCGGCTGTGCTTTGCTGGAGCAGCCGTGAAGAGATACCCCACGCCCAAGGTAAGAGAAACCCAAGTAAGATGGTAGGTGTTGCAAGAGGGCAACAGAGGGCAGACACACTGAAACCATAATCACAGAAAACTAATCAATCTAATCACACTAGGACCACAGCCTTGTCTAACTCAATGAAGCCATGCCCGTGGGGCAACCCAAGACGGGCGGGTCATGGTGGTGAGGTCTGACAGAATGTGGTCCACTGGAGAAGGGAATGGCAAACCACTTCAGTATTCTTGCTTTGAGAACCCCATGAACAGTATGAAAAGGCAAAATGATAGGATACTGAAAGAGGAACTCCCCAGGTCATTAGGTGCCCAATATGCTACTGGAGGTCAGTGGAG
>SJYR01000165.1:1181716-1193185 GCA_006410655.1 Kobus ellipsiprymnus | reverse complement strand
CCCATCACACCTGTACCACTGCTGCCCTGGAGCCTGCCTGCCACTCTGCTCTGAGACCCCGGGAGGCCGCCCGGCTGCCCAGCCCAGCCCCTCAGGGCCCTCCAAGCCCCTGGGAGCCCTAAGGGGGCCCTCGCCCTCCCAGGCCCTGAGAGGCCCCTGTCCACTAGGGGAGTCTCTGCACAGGGTGCCCACAGCCCCTCCCCAAGCCCCAGGGCTCGGCCTTCGAGGCCACATTTCCAACAGGGCTGTGGGGATGACCCCTCCCCGGTCCCGACCCTGTGCACGGCTGTGTCTGCTGGACGACAGGACCCCTGATGGCTGCACGGTGATGGCACCCAGCGGAGAGCTCACTGCATCACGCCTCTGAGAGCATCCAGACACCCACGGGCCGTGATGCTTTACTTACCTGTTCTCCACCAGAGCCCCCCGGTCCCCAGGACAGGCACTAAGGGAGCCCCAAAGGCAAAGTGACGGATGCCAGGCTGCGCCCCTCCTCATCCTCAGGGCACCCCGGGGTGTCCCACCTGCTCACCTGCACCCCCAACCCTGGAAATCCCGGGAGAGCAGGGGCAGCCGCCCCGACAACTGGGCTCCCACGCCTGTGATGCACACAGGGCTGTCTCGAGCTGTCTCGAGCGCTCAGTGAGACCCGGGCCCCCAGAAAGTGTTAAAGGAGAACAGCGGAAAAAAGGGATTAAAACAAAGTCTAATTAGGATCTGGCTTTGCGCCAAGTCCTGGGTTGGCTCACATCCTTTCTCAGAACTTGCAGCTCCAGGAGCCGAGAGACAGGGAGAGTCAGAGAGAGACAGAGAGAGACAGAGAGAGACAGGGAGAGACAGGGAGAGAGACAGGGAGAGACAGGGAGAGAGACAGGGAGAGAGACAGAGAGAGACAGGGAGAGAGACAGGGAGAGACAGGGAGAGAGACAGGGAGAGACAAGGAGAGAGACAGGGAGAGACAGAGAGAGACAGAGAGAGAGAGAGACAGGGAGAGACAGAGAGAGACAGGGAGAGACAGAGAGACACAGAGAGAGACAGGGAGAGACAGAGAGAGACAGGGAGAGAGACAGGGAGAGACAGGGAGAGACAAGGAGAGAGACAGGGAGAGACAGAGAGAGACAGAGAGAGACAGAGTGAGACAGAGACAGAGAGAGACAGGGAGAGACAGAGACAGGGAGAGACAGAGAGAGACAGGGAGAGACAGGGAGAGACAGAGAGAGACAGGGAGAGACAGAGTGAGACAGAGACAGAGAGAGTCAGAGAGAGAGACAGAGTGAGAGACAGAGAGGGAGACATGGAGAGACAGGGAGAGTCAGGGAGAGACAGGGAGAGTCAGGGAGAGACAGGGAGAGACAGAGAGAGACAGGGAGAGACAGAGAGATGAGACAGAGACAGAGAGAGTCAGAGAGAGAGACAGAGTGAGAGACAGAGAGGGAGACATGGAGAGACAGGGAGAGTCAGGGAGAGACAGGGAGAGACAGAGAGAGACAGGAAGAGACAGAGAGACACAGGGAGAGACAGGGAGAGACAGAGAGAGACAGGAAGAGACAGAGAGAGACAGGAAGAGACAGAGAGACACAGGGAGAGACAGGGAGAGACAGAGAGAGACAGAGAGAGACAGGGAGAGACAGAGACAGAGAGAGTCAGAGAGAGAGACAGAGTGAGAGACAGAGAGAGACACTCAGAGAAGGAGGGACAGAGAGAGAGAGGTTAGCCTCTATCTCTGCCTTTTCCTGGCCAGTGAAATTCCTTTGTCTTCCTTGGGTTGGGTTTGGGGGAAGAACACAAAGGGCAGGGAAGCACGCTGGAGCTCCTGAAGCGCCAAGGCCCCAGGAAGAGGCCGCCGCTGCCCCCCAGGCCTCAGTCCGCATCTGGGCGCACCCTCAGGAGCCCCCCACGTCCTGACCTCTGCACACGTGGGGGCCACAGAACTGAGCCCAGAGACAGGACCGAGCATCAGGTGTGTCCAGGCCGCACTGCCGCCTGGGGGCTGAGGGGCGATGCCCCCCAGAGCCCCAGGAAGCCCCCGGGGCCCAGGGCCGTCCACAAGGGGCCACGCTGAGGCCGGGCTGGGCCTGAGAATGGGCGCCAGGTTCTGAGGGGGTCACGGCCTCCAAGGGGCCTGAGACCACAGGCGGGACCCACCTCCCGACCTCGAAGGTCCATAGCGGACCTCCGGCCACAGACACTGGCCTTCCTTGGCCACAGCAGAACAAGGGAAGGAGGCCTCAGAGAAAGGCGCAGGGGGAGGGAAAGGGGGCGGGGAAGGGGGCCACTTAGGACTTTCTACACCCCCCTCAGATCCTTCATGCAAAGAAATGTCAAGGGTTTCAGCGGCAGGTAAGAACTCAGCTGGGGGCGGGGCTGGGCCTCACCTCCCAGGACCCTCGCCCCACAAAGCCGGGCTGCAGAACGTGCGGGGGAAGGCTTGGTTGGAAGAGAGGCCTCTGAAAGCCTGAGGACCAAGTGTCGAGTTTCTGCAGCGGATGTTCTTCCGGGTTAAGATCCAGCATAAGCACTTCCATTCCCAGAGAACACTGAAACGGGCTATCAGCTTAGCCAACAAGTTAGTGAAGCCACTGCTTCAAATAAAACCGGTTTACTAAGTGACCAGACTTTGCAGCAGAAAGGAAGTCCCAGCCGGCGGGCCGCAGGCCCAGCAGACAGCGCGCGCACCTCCCCGAGTGGGAGTGGGCCGCGTGCGCCCCGGGGGCTCGGTCCTCCAGCGCCGTCCGCGGGAGGGGCGGGCTGCTCTCGGGCGCCGCCGTGTGGCCGGCGCGGGCACCTCCGCGTCCACGGCCGCAGGAGGCCCTTGGCCCGGAGCCGCACCTGCCTTTCCTGCGGGTGTAAACGGGTGTCAACAGCCCGAGATGCCAAGTGAGCGGAAAAAAGGATCCGGGACTCCACCCGGGTTTTATCTCCGGGTGAAAAGAAAGATCTCGTTTGGGCAACTCCCTGCCAAAGATGCACCTTTGAAGAAGGAAGACCTGAGCCCATCACCAGCGGACCCTGCAAAGCCGGGACTGCGCCGACGTGTACGTTCAGGTCAGAGCAGTCTCTCGCTTTCCTCACCCTCGGGCGCCGGCAAACATTTAAATGCATCACCCACAAAAGGAACAGGGCAGCTCGGCGGGGCTGGTGCCAGCCCAGGAAACGGCTCTCTCTGCCTTAGGAGGGAAGCGGGCAGAGTGTCGAGTCTGAACTCAGCCTGGGTGCTGCGTGCGCTCAAGCCGTGCTAGGATCGCACCTGCGTGTGTGGGAGACGACAGGCCTGGGGGCGGGGGCCAGGCTGCCCGGTGAGGAGCACGCTGTCCGGGGCTCGCCGCGGGCCCAGCACCCTCGGCCACAGTGTCGATTATTGTGTCAGAGGAAATCACAGGTAGGTGGCCTTGGGAATCCTAGTCAGGGCTGGATGCTTCCCAAGTCACTAATTCTCAGGAGGGGAGGGGACTCCCTTGGGGCTCTTTCCTGGTGCAGGGCCTGGGTGCAGCAGCTGGAGGAGATGGCCCTGCTCTCACCTCCTGGGAGCCCACCCCTCCGGGTCCCCCCACAGCTCCGCTTCCAGGCCGGTGAGGAGCGCTTAGCAGATTTCCGTGAGCCAGAGGGGAGAGCTCCAACCTGCTAGTGGGGTCAGGGTGCAGGCCTAGTTTTAACACCAATAGCATATAAAACACCACTTCCAGCTTCTAGAAATTCCAAAAAGAAAAAAACAGTGAGGGGGAGAAACTGGCTTAATGGAATCTCAGACTCACAAAGTGACTTGGGCAAGTGGGCCAACCAGCACGCCAGACACAGGTGCGCTCCTCGCCTGAGACCCTGCACCCGGCCCTGAGGGTGTGAACCAACCAGAGCTCAGAACGGAGCTTGGTTCAGAAAGCAGAGGGGAACACGCCAGGGCCTTAGATGGGAGGGTGGGAAGGCAGGAGCAAGCGGACTCGTGGCGGATGACGTCCAAACGTCCCTCATCCTCAGAGTCCTCCCGACACGGCAAGACGGAATCGCTGGGGCCTGGGAGGAAGGGCCAGGTCAGAAAGACACGAAGGAGGTGCGGAGGGCGTCTGGCCTTCCCAGACCTGGTGACCTGCTTTAAATACCTACGCTAACGGCGCAAGGGAAGCAGATGACGTGAACTGTCGGTTCATCAGCAGGTGGCAGTTTTAAAGATGATATGATTCCCAGCCTGCATTCAAACCAAGCCGGCCAGCCCGTGCGCCCAGGCCCAGCCCGTGCGCCCAGGCCCAGCCCGCCACCCAGGCCCAGCCCGTGCGCCCAGGCCCAGCCCACCACCCAGGCCCGAGGAGAACCCCCCACGACAGATTCTTCTCCACTGTCAGTGGGATTAAGGCCGGCAGCAGAACCCCGCACCATCTCTCTCTGTAATATTTAGAACTTTCTGTGCACCTGTTTATCCAAAACAGAGGTCTCCCTGGCCGAGACATTCCTGGGTGAGGCCCCTTACGTCACGGCCAGTGTGGCCCCTTGGAAGAAAGGGGCCCCCCTCCCCTCTGCCACCGACAGGAGCAGGTCTAAGGAAGGAGTGGACGGCCCGGCCTCGCGAGCAGAGTCCTGACCGTGGTCCTGACCTGGCTCCGTCTGTCTGCCCCTGACTCAGCCGCTTTGCCGTGAAGAAGCTGGCAGTCCCCTGAGACAGGTGCAGGAGACATTTCTGTGGCTGATCTCTGGGAGGGAGGCCGAGGCAGGCCTTGGCGTGGGTCTCTGCCATGTAGAGCTGAGAGCACTTCCCAGAAAGGATGCTGGGGACGCACGCCTGCAGCCATCGCCCCAAAACCGGCCACGGAATCCCCAGACGCCACTCACTCGGCCGTCTTAACCCTGGAGTCATCTCGAAACTGAAGGACAGTCACTTCTGTCTTTCAAAGGCCAATGTTTTAAATTAATTGTAAATGTACTATTGTTTTTTTTTTAATTCTTGATGACACAAACCCAAGTACTCTGTGGAATCAATTAAGAGACAACACGATTAAGAGACGAGCGATGGCCTGTATTCGTCACCTGGACCTCCTGACCTGTTTTTAAAATGGTAAGCATAAATGGAGTTTATCATTTTTTTATAATTTCTGCTCCACACTGAACAGTGATTCCCATCAGTGGGGTGAGGGTGTCTGGCAACTTGCACTACGTGACTTACAACAGGTCTGTACGCGACTCTAGCATGTAACGTGAGGAGGGTACCACAGTGATGTCCAAACGAGGCGGCGGCCCAGGGTGGCTCTGGGGTCTTTCTTTGGATTTGTACATTTTCTCAACATTTTAAGGAAAACTGCGGTGGACCAAGCAGAGTGCAGCCCTGCGGATGGAGTTCTGCGAAGAGAGCTTGACCGGGGCTAGGCTGCTAGCAACCAGGACGGGTTAACCAGACTCAAGGAGGAGAAGGCGAGTCTATGCCACGTTCTTGTGAAGATGAAGACGGGCCGCAGAAGTGCTTGATGAGAAAGGGGCAATGACATGTAAAAACCCCAGCATCAGGGCTCAGCTGTGAACGTACATCAGAGCCACGTTTTAGAGTCGTCACGAGACTGCTCGGCCAGGCCAGAGGGAGCCGGGTAACCACGACCTCATCGTCCTCAGCTGGAAAAGTGGCCCCCCAAAAATTATCACTCTGCCCACTCGGCCATACCCATCATTCCTCAGGGTAATGAAAGAAAAAGAACATTTCTTACCTACTTTCACTGAAACAGAGAGATGGAGCTCCCAGCCAGGAGGGACAGGCCCACCGCCCAGCACTCAGCGCTCACATCTGGGTCAGACAAAGGCCAGTGAGACCCTCTTCCAAGGCCCCAGGTCCACCGCACAAGCACCCGGCCGTCGCCAGCTCCGGGGGGCCGTGGGCTGGGCCGGGGAGGGTCTGTCTCCCCGGTCCACTGGGGGCTGGGATGGTACAGAGCTGAGCAGGGCAGGCAGAGGCGTGGGAAGCCAGACAGACGTCCTCAGTCCCAGGAAGGGAATCACGTGTCTGCCACGCGCTCATCTCACAGGGAGGATGGACCCGTTTGTTCCTGGAGCCTTGATGACAGCGAACAGAGTCAACGACACGTAGACAAAGCAACCCCCCTCGGGCCAGGTCAACCGACAGACGAGAACACTTGGGGCCAACCCACTGATGAGCGCGCTCGTTCAGCAGCGACGAAACCCAACAAACCTGAGAACATCCCAAACGAGAGGGGCCTGACAGATTCTGCCGCACGTCCTCGAGTGTTCTGAGCCAGGGCTCGAGCACACCACAGATCTCTGTGCTCATCTGAAGCCTCCGTGCTTTCTGAAACTTCACTATTATTGGAAAACCCTTTGCCAGCAACCTCAAATGTTAACAGCTGGCTTGCCCCCACAAAAATAAACATAAACAGATCTTCCATGGGCGTGTGCTCACCGAGGGGACAGGGCCGGTCACACGACGCAGCAGGGGGTGAGGGGCCTGCCGTCCACAGCGAGCCAGCCACCAGGGCAGAGTGCGGCAGAGGGGCCCTGCGGATGCTCTCAGGGGAAAGAATGTGAGGAGGAGTCACCAGAAACTTCTCGTCCACTCTCAGCTCAAACAGAAGCACTGACATTAAAGGCCACAGGAGAAGCAAAGGATCAACTGTGATTAGGGCAGAGGCATAAGAGAGAGAGGAAGGGTGATCAGGGGAAAGACAGCAAGGGGAATGCAGACGCTCACGCTGAAGGAGAAACACGGTCCCAACTGTATGGACATTTCGCCTCCCCTTAAATGCTGGCTTCATTGATTAATATCCCATTTTATGTCGGACATAATAAAAATCTGAACATGATTACAGTGTTATGAGTCATTCTGAAAGGGCCTCCTATTCTAATGAAAATTTTAATTAAACCTGGCCAGGTAGTACAAGTTTCCATTTATAATGTCTTGTTTCTCAATGCTGACAATATAAATGAGAGTCACCATTTTACTGGGTTCTATTTATTTCTGTTTTATTGCAAATCTCTCTCTTTGGTTTTCAGCCTGGGACTACAAAACCGCATAAAATGCCTGTTATTATCACTTCTAGAATAACCTCTTCTTAGCCCACATGGAATTAGGACTGCACTTTCTGAACCCTTTCCTTCCTTGGGCTTCAGTTATTAATAAATATTCAATATATTAAGTGTTCTTCAAACTCTCGAGATGTACAGAAATTAAGAGAAGGTTCTTGTCCCACTGGCTTCCCTGGTGGCTCAGATGGTAAAGAGTCTGCCTGCAATGCGGGAGACATGGGTTCCATCCCTGGGTTGGGACGATCCCCTGGAGAAGGCAATGGCAACCCGCTCCAGTATTCTTGCCGGGAGAATCCCATGGACAGAGGAGTCTGGCGGGCTACAGTCCATGGGGTCGCAAAGGGTCAGACGCGACCTAGCTGAACAACAGCAACGTGTCCCATCACCAACGCCATCGGTTAGGGGATCATACCTGAGCTCACAAAGCTATGCTGAATCTCTCTTCTCCGATGCGAGAGCCCACCTACACCTACACCTTGTAGATGGGTGAACAGTTAGGCTTTAACTGAAAATATATGAAATGTCACCCTTGCCCTCTATGCCAATGTTACATTGCCAGTAACAGCCTCATTCCGAAACCCTAGACGCTCATGAAGGCTTATTTTGATATAGAATTACTTAGAAATCTGTTCTGCTCTGAACCATCACAACCTACGTTGGTTGCATCGATGCCCATTTACTGCACAATCTTGTTATAGCCTGAAGTTGCTTATAGTTTTATTTATGGTCTTGATTTCAAATCAGAATTAAAGCGACTCCTCCAGATGTTTGGGTTTTCAGTCGCCATGTAAATGGGCTTCTAGGTTGGAAACTTTTGATGATGTTTAGTTTCCTTTTCCTTAACCACCTCCGTGGTCCCTCTTCTGCTGATGAATGAAACGCAGCTTTCCCAGAGCAGCAAACGTGCTCAGAGCGTTTGCAAAGGGAGAAGAAAAAAACCATAATCGCTGCCTGAGAGCTGAGCAGACAGGGAAACAGTGGGGAGCAGGACCGTCCACGATCGCCCTGGAGCTGAGGGGGACTTCTGACCCCACGTCTCCGCACCGTCAGCGGTGGACCCGCATACGGGTGGCATACTCCTAAGAGGTTGCTGTCGCTCAGCCCCGCCGTGGTGTTCGACTCTGTGACGCCATGAGCGGTAGCCCACCAGGCTCCTCTGTCCTTAGAAGCCCCCGCCCCGACAGACAGCTCCTCACCACGTGCTGGAGGCCTGCCAGGGGAGGGGGAGGCCCAGCTGGACCAGCCTTGAAGGTGACCCAGCAGACAGGCAGGGAAGTCCGCACCCCGGCCCCCACCCAGGGAAGCCTCTGAAAGAGGGCCGTGTGGAGGGCCCCAGCTGGGCCTCTCGAATGAGGGTAAGGCAGAGCCTTGCTGGTCAGGCTGCTGCGAAGCCAAGAAGAAAACACACATCAAGTGCCCCCGGAGCAAAGAAAGCTCAGCCCGTGGGCAGCACCCAGGGTGCATCCTCACAGGTGGCCAGAAGCCACATAAGAAGCAAGGCCACTGGCCTCTGCCTTCTCAGTGGGGGCAGAACTCCCGCAGGCAGCTCTAAAATCAGTCCACGGCTCCTCCCAAACACTCTGAGCAAGGAGTCCCTGGGAACACCCAGGAAGGAAACACCCACGTCCGGACTTGCGGACTTCTGCCAAAGTCGGCACCACTGCGCCCGTGACGGGGCAGAACTGCGGTCGTCCGGACCACGTGTGAGCAGGCAACCGACACTGGAAGGTGCTCCCTAGGCTTGGCCACGAGCAGGATGGAAACCGGACCGGATCTGGCCCTTGAAGAAGGAAAGGACAGCTGAGGATCCCAGCAGGGGTCAGAGACACCTCTCGCCCCCGCCTGTCGCAGGAAAAGCACGCAGTTCGTGGAGGACCAGGCAGTTACACAAATCCGCAGAGTCACAGGAATGCACACAAAGGCGCCGTTTCTAAAGAATGACTTTAACGGGAAAAAAGGTAATTACTGAGCAAAGCAGATCCTCTTTGTCTTGAACACCAATTAGCAGAGGTGGTCAAACCCACCGACACACGGTGGAGACACGTCCCCCAACCAAGACCATCCAGTGCAGGGAGCGGGGGGACAAAGGCATCACCCAGGGACGCCGGTGACAAGCTTCTGACCCCCAGGAGGCGGGCACGCCGCCTGCTTCCACCTGAGGAGACAGGGTGGCACCGAGCGGGCAGCCAGGCCAGCTTCCTCGCTTGCTGGTCCAGGCTGGCACCCCCACCTCAGCAAAGCTCACGCTCCCCCAGGGTGGTGCGCTGTGCTCCACACCCCACGGACAAACCCACCGTGAGGCCAGCATCCCCATGCCCGAGGGGCACAGCCACCTGGGGAAACCACGGCGTCAGGACAGTGGCACGGCTGCCATCAGAAACAGGGTGAGTTACAGAACAGGTGTGTACCGCGAGCGGACACGAAAGCCTCACGGTTAATCCTGGCACTGAGCTAAACAGAAGGCATTGCTTGATCGCACTTTACAGGAAGAACACTGGCGACTAAGACAGCTAAGTAACGTGCCTAGGACCACACATCCCAAAGACGCCCAGTGGTCACTCCCCAGCTCCCAGGGACTGGAGCTGTCTCTCTGGTTTATTAAAGACCAGATGCAAATCCTGCGGAGAGAAAGCCATCCTGCTGGAAACAAGCGGTCGCCTCCCTCCTCCAAACTGGAAATCAGTCTGAAAACAGGTGAGCACCCCAGAAAAATCCAGCACCTCCAACTCGCCCTCACGGCCCCCTGCCAGCTTCTTGATGTGCTTGATGAGGGGTGGGGCGGGGAGGGGAGCTTGCCAAGATATGTCAGGGCTTCAAGCTTTTCTCCTGGAGGCTGAAGCCACATAGCATTTTACTTGCAAAAGCAGTGTTAAGGCAAACAGTTTCGCGGGAAGTGCAGCCAAAGGGGGCTGGCGCCCGCACTCCGTGTGCCATGAGCTTCCACACAGGCCCCTCTGCAGCCAGTGTCCACCCGGGAAACCCTGAGAGCAGCCCTAGGAAGGACAGGGGCAACCTGAACGCGAGTGCTTAGCTTCTAAGAGTGTGGGACGGAAAAGAGAAGAAAACCCACAGGGAGTCCAGCAGTTCCAGGAACGAACACCCTATCCTGCTTTTCCACCTGGAGACCGACAGATCCAGGAAGCCCCCTGAGGTGCCATGTGCTTTGGGCACTTTCAGAACAGCTGTGGCCGCAGAGACAGCCTGCTGTGAAAGAAGCCCCGGGTCTCGACGTGAGGTTTGGTCTCCATTTCTCTGGGGCCTCGGATGCCCTGCCGTGGGCGGCTGTTTACACAAGCGCCCGTCTAAGCCCATCATGTGTGACCAGATGGGTAGAGGCAGGGACACACACACACAGCAAGTCTCGCTCCGCCGCCCCTCTGCGGAGATGAAAACCCCACACGGGCCGCTGAGCCTCTGGGACCTCCTCACGATCAGGTCGGCAGTTTCTAATCTACACGTCATTTGTGAGACACAAGGCAGGGACCAGGGCCGCCCCAGAAGAATTTTAGGTATGAGCCGTGAACTCACCAACTCCTTCCCCCTGGTACTGCTCGAATAGGGGGGAAAAAAAAAAAACGCTCCCGGCAGGCTTGAGCTTTGCTGAAAAGCAGACCCGACCACAGCCCAGCTCACCCGTTGGTATTTTCGATACAATAAACGCCTTCAGGACGGTCCTGGGCACTTAGAAGCATCTCTCCACCAGAGGTGTTCTCTCTCCCTGGGTGTTTTCTCAAGCACTTGTTCAAAAACACATTTAAGTGGAATGTTTTCGTTTCTGCAGATTGCATTAATTATGGGTTTGCAAACACTGCAAGCCCACGAGGTCGGCCCCGAGCCGGGGGCTGGGACACCCGGGCCGGGCCGGCGGCCGGCGGCTTGGCTCGGCCCCTGCGCGGCGCTTCGAGCTTGGCACCGTGCAACGGTGGCCGGGCCTCGCCGAGAAGTCGCCGCTAAGAAAGCAAACCCGGCCGCGGTCAGCGCGGTGACCCTGGCGCTCGGCGCACCCTGCCCCCGGGGGCCCAGGGCCGGGGAGCGCAGGACGCAGAGTCCCCGGGGCCCTCCAATGTCTGCCCGCTTGGACGAGGGGAAGCAATCTCCATGTGTCACGGCATCTGCTGCTTCTAAGCTCACGTCCCCCGGGAGGGTCGGGCCCAACCGGCGGGGCCCAGGAGCCGGGTTCCCTCGCCCGCCCGCCCGGCAAGAGCCGCGGAGTCCGCACCGCGCGCCCAGGGCCGAGCCCGGGGCGCACCGAGCCCGATGGGCCCGAGGCCCTGGCAGAGCCGCGCTCAGTCCACCGGGCGGCGCCCTGGCTCCCGGACCTGGTCCGCGCGCGACCCTGGCCCGCGCGAGGGGGCGGCGAGGCCCGCGGAGCAGCCCTTGCCGGTCCACCGCGTCGGGGGAGCCCAGGAGCCGCGCGCGCCGCGGGCCGCCGCGGCCCCACCTGCTCGGGCCACGCGG
>SJYR01000165.1:1162503-1181447 GCA_006410655.1 Kobus ellipsiprymnus | reverse complement strand
CCCTCCCCCTGCCCCACCTCCAGCGCGGCCGCTGCACCCCGTTCGCTGGGCTCCGACGCCCGCTCCACCGAGCGGCTGCCGCGGGCGCGGGTCTGAGGGAGCTGGAGGTGGAGGGGACCCCAGGGCTGAGCTGCAGCCCGTGTGGGGGCTGCGGGTGCGCGCCCCTTCCCCGCACACGCGCAGCCATGTGCACACGCACACGGAGGCACACAGGCGTACACGCTCTCGCGCGCTCGCCAGCCCTGGGACAGCAAGATACACCTCGCCCTCCCATCCCAGGGCGCTGATCCGGTCCTCGCAAGACCGGTCCTGCTGGCCGATTCACCCTCCAGAGCTAACTCGAAGCCTAGGTTAGTCCCCCGTCCCCCTTGGGGCCCTGGACCTCTGGGCTCTAACGCCACCTCGTCCCGCCTAGAATTCGCCCCTCAACTTTGCGGGTGGATTAGCTCGCTCTCTAGTAAGGGCAGCTGTGAGCAGGGCACGCAGCACCGTCCAGAAGGTTCAAGGAAGGTGGCATCTTTGCACACCTTTCCACAGGTGCATCCACTCCGGGATCTTGGGGGACCTAGAGATCTGGAGCCTGACCTGCAGGTAACTGGGACCTGGGGCAAGTGTGGCTGGCGGGAATGTGGCTGGTTTTAAACCCTTTCAGGCGTTGATGAAGCCAGCATAGGGGGTGTAGAGGGTCCAGACTCCTTGGTGGAGACTGATGGGAAACCAAGAGAATCTTGCACGCCCAGACTCTGGACAGTATCCATCGCAGACAACATTGCAGAAATAGTTTCTCCTCGGCTTACAACTTTACGGGAGAAAGCCCTGATTCTAGCTCACACAGAAAACCAAGGGGGTGAAGATTCTGGAGAACAACGCTTCAATTGACTTGTCGGCACACCAGAAAAAGAAGAAAACAGAAAATCCAAATCTGACTTTTAATCCCATGTTTAATCCAAAGCTTTGGCAGTGTGTCGGGGGCTGTATCAGCAGGCTCTGGGCCTGACCGCTGAGACAAAGCCTGGGCTGTTCCAACCACGGGGTCCCACGCTGAGGTGTTTTCCAGATGAAAGGGACAGAGGGCCATGGAAAGGTGGGGAGGAAATGTGTGTCTTCTCGAAAGAGGGCTGCTCTGTGAATTCTCATTCAAATTCCAGAGCCCAGAAAATCTATTAAGTATTATACTTAAACACATTCCTTCTGGCTTGAGGGCTCAGAAAGAAACTATAATAAAGCCAGGACTGCTCTTGGGTCCGAGAAACAGGTGAGCAGAGCAGCTGCACATGGTTAAGTATAAGGAATGCTATTAGGAAACGTTCATAAAAGTCGAGGGAGAAGAACACTGCATACTGCCGACTCTAAGATCACCCAGAGAGGAAAATTTGCATCCAAAACTGACGTGAGTCCTTCAGCATTCGCTGCCAAAAATGTTGCTTTTACGTCCTGCTTTATTGGGAGGACTGCAAGCTGATAACTTAAATATTTATTTGCTGTTGTGCACTTTTCTGTAGAAGTCAAAAGATGGAAAACACGCTCATTCATTCACCCTGACAACGTCAAGAGGAAGAACAGCAGAAGGCAAGTGGCTTGGCCGGACAGCGCAGGCAGCAGGGGCAGGACCAGACCCCCGATGCCCAGACCTGCCCGTCTGCCTTTTGTCCTGCACCTCCTGTGAGGCCCAGAGAAGCAGGGGCGGGAGTGGGGGGAGCAAAGAAGCCACCCCCCGCCCCCCGGCTTGCAAGCCTCGTGCTCAAGAATCTCAGCGGTTTCCTCACATATCAACCACAGACTCCTCAGGGAGTCCACACAGAGAAATGAAGTGTGTTGTCCGGGACCGTCCGATGAGACACAGCCTTTGACAACTGGGGGGCTCACAGCGCCCTGAATGCCAACTTCTAGCTCCTAAGAGAAGCTGGCAGCAGAGTTGGGAGACAGTCAGCTTCCATTTTTGCGGAGAAAAAACAATACGTTTATTAAAAACACTGGGAAACTGTTTTGTCTGTCTGTCATTCTTCCGTCGCTAAGAAGTTATTCCTGGCATGGAGGCCAGATGGGTGCCGTGTTAGAAAGAACACAGTCCCTTAGTCGAGAATTAAGACAGGAAACAGCCGGTTCAGTGTTTTCCAGGCAGTTCCTATAGGACAGACCAGCCCATCGAGGAAGTTCCCTTCTCTTGGAAATGTGGGGTTTTTTAAAATTAGTAAGTGGATAAGGGCCCATTCTAAATTGTGGATTATGTCTCTGGAATTTAACCATTTTTGTCACTGAAGAATATGAAAGAGAAACTAATGACCCACTATTTAGCCATCCCCACATTTCCAAATCCACTTTCCCCCTTAGGCAACTAGCAAAATGCTCGATAAGGCATCCTGGCTCACTTTTCATTTCTTTCCCTGTGCCAAAACTGCCAAAGGACTTTTCCTAGTTGCAGGAGTGACATAATTCCTCGCTGTTCAGTCACCAGGTCACGTCCGACGCTGCAGCCCCACGACCTGCGGCACACCAGGCTTCCCTGCTCTTGCCTGTCTCCCTGATTTTGTTCAAACTCATGTCCATCGAGTCAGTGATGCCATGCAACCATCTCATCCTCTGTCATCCCCTTCTTTTCTTGCCCTCAATCTTTCCCAGCAGTAGGCGTGATATAATTTAATTATTACTTCTGACTAATTTGTATTTGGCCAGAAACTTCTTGTCAGCTCATTTTCCCACCTCAATAGGCAAAGCATAAGCTCTTTAAGCAAGAGTCCCTGTGAATTCTGTGTCTCCCAAATCTTACCTGGGGGTTGCCATCCCAAGGGTCGCCCGCGGGTGTGAGCGAGCCCAGGCCGGCGTGCGTGCCCTGGACATCGTGCCCACTTCAGCAATCACCATCAGTCACTTATTAACGTTTTCTCCCAGTGCCTACTTGGCTCTGGCAGGAAGAGTGTTTGCCGATCGCTCGCTCTCCCCAGGTGGATTCTGCACAATCGCCCCCTCTCGTGTCTCTGTGCTCTGCCAACCCTCAGACTCACTCCAGAGTTTACCCCCAGGCCAGAGGGTTGGCGTTTCTGGGAGCTTCTGACTCTCGGGTCTCTGCTTGGCCTCTTAGCCTGAAGGACCTGTGTCTTCCCTTAACTTTGTTCCCTTCGGCCCCGGAATGACCCTCACGTCAGTCCCGGGCTTTTAGCCTACTCACTCCAGAGTTTACCCCCAGACCAGAGGGTTGGCGTTTCTGGGAGCTTCTGACTCTCGGGTCTCTGCTTGGCCTCTTAGCCTGAAGGACCTGTGTCTTCCCTTAACTTTGTTCCCTTCGGCCCAGGAATGACCCTCACGTCAGTCCCGGGCTTTTAGCCCAAGCGCCCAACTCCAGAAACCCGAGCGCAAGGAGTCACAGGGCCCAGTTAGGCAGCGCCGGGCCAGCTGGCCTCACCGCGACCGCTGGACTCGGCCAGCAGGACAGGTTCCGTCAAAGCACAGACCGCAGGGACCCCAGTCTGTCTCAAGGCTCTCGTCCCTGTTTGTAGACATTTAAGTAACAGGCAATCTGAGTGTGTCTTTGTTCTCAATAAAATCACGTGGACTGATTTCTTCTGCCATCTCACGATGCCTTATGATACGGATTAGGACAACACTTTCAAGGCACTTTATGGACATTTTTAATAGATTGGAATTTGCTGGGTGTTTGATACAAGTCATCTAATTAACTCAGTGGAAACTCTGCAAAGCTCATATTTCACAGATGACAAACAATAAGGCCGAGATCCCTGGAGAGCCCGGGCTTGCAGGAGCAGCGAGTGGTGGAGCAGGACCCTCGCCCAGCTCTGACCCCGCAGCCTGCCTCTCCCCTCACTGTCCACGGCTCTGAGCTGCAGACACGCCATCGCCGCCTTGCACTGCCACATTAATTAGTATATGAAACTTATAGAAGATAGCAGTTGCAGAGCTATATACAGCTATATACAGAGCTATATACAGAACAATAATAATTTTAAAAGCCCATCTCACCCAAAACTAATGATGGCAGGAGGTGTGAAAGAGGAGAGAGGCAGCGCTAACTATTAATTAACATATAGCAGCCAAACTCTTCCGAACTCAGATGACCCAAACCACCTCTGGATTCTCCCTCCTCATTAACCACAATGTAGGCATCTTCCCCTCCTTCCTTATGTGAGACCTGCCTTCAGGGGGAAGGAAAGGGTTTTAAACAGAAATACGACTTACCAGGAATACTCCGAGACTGGTGGACCACACAGATGTGAGCTACACTGACAGAAAGCAGTGTAAGAAGATCCTCCAATAAAAAAAACCTTTCAATTACCTTCAGCGGCCACTCCCCGTTCCCTAGCCCAGTGCAAATGCCAGGATGGCATTCCATTAAAACACTCCTCTCCCCCCCATTCCTGGTGATCTGAGCTGAATATTAAAATACAGCCACACAAAGTTAGGAGAAGGAAGGAAATAACAAAGACAGAGTAGAAATCAGTGAAATAGAGACTAAAAAGACCGTATAAAAGGTTGATGGAACTGAGAGCGGCTTCTCTGAAAAGACAGACTAAACTGACCAACCTTTATCTAGACCCACCAAGAGAAAAAGAGAGAGGATGCAAACAAATCAGAAATAAAAGAGAAGTTACCACTGATACCATAGAAATACAAAGGGACATAAGAGGTTCCTGTGACCAATTACACGCCAGGTTGGGCAGCCGAGGAGAAACGGGTAAATCCCTAGAAACACGCAACCCACAAAAGCTGAATCATTAAGGAAGAGAAAATCTTATCAGCAAGGAAATTAAGTCAGCAATCAAAAGCTTCCCAACAAACAAAGGTCAAGGGCCAGCCTGCTCCTTGGGTGAATTCTATCAAATGTTCAAAGAATTAATTAATTCCCATCAAACTCTTCCAAAAAATAGAACAGGAAGGAACACCTCCAAACTCATTTTCCCAGGCAAGCATCATTCTGATATGAAATCAGACAAGGATGCCACCTGGAAAGAAAATTACAGGCCAGTGTCCCTGATGAATATATCGAACAGATGTAAAAATTCAAAAGAGAATGTTAGCAAACCTAATTCAAAAATACATTAAAAGGATCACACAGAATGATCAAATGGGATCTATGCCAGGGATGCAAGGATGTTCAACATCCATAAATCAGTCAACACGATATGCCATTTCAACAAGATGAAAATATTAAAATGTATATGATCATCTCAATAGATGCAGAAAATACCTTCCACTTATGATAAAAACTGTCAACAAAGTGGTTATTGAGGCTCGTGCCTCACCATGATATGGGTCATGCATGACGAGCCCACAGCTAATACACCCAATGGTGAAAAGCCGAAAGCTTTTCCTCTAAGATCAGGAACAAGGCAAGGATATACGCTCTCACCACTTTTATCCAACACAGAGCTGGAAGTCTTGCCCACAGCAATTAGGCAAGAAAAAGACAAGTGACCCAGATTGGAAAGGAAAAGGTGAAAATGCTACTATTTGCCAATGACATAGTATTATACATAGAAAACCCTAGAGACTCCACCAAAAACTGTTAGAACTAATAAACAAGTTCAGTAAAAGTTGCTGAATGCAAAACCAATACACAAAAATATCGCACTTCTTTGCAGCAATGACAAGCTGTCAGAAAGAGAAGTTAAGAAAACACTCCCATTACAACTGTATCAAAGACAATAAGGTATCTAGATGCAAGTTTAAGCAGGGGGGTAAGAGATCTATACGTTGGAGATAAGACGTGAATGAAAGAAAGTGAACACAACCTCATGGAAAGATACTGTAAGCTCAATAGGTTGGAAGAATTAATACTGTTTAAAAGTCCATACATCCAAAGGAATATACAAATTCAAGAGAATCCCTGTCAAAATGCCAACAGTATTTTTCACAGAAATAGAACATCTCTACATTTTTCACAGATCCATAGAAGACGCCAAATAGCCAAAGCAATATTGAGAAGAAAGAACAAAAGTAGGGGCACCATACCACTTGATTTCAGATGAGATTACAAACCTGCGGCAATGAGAACCGCGTGACAGCGCGTGCTCACAGACCTGACACACGCACAGTCCACGGGACAGAATACAGCCCAGAAGGACACCTGTGCGCATTCGAGGGATTAATTCACAACAAAGGAGCTAAGAATATACAACGGGGGAAAGAATGGCCCCCTATCTTATAGCATACACCGAAATTAACTCAAAATGGATTAAAGACTTGAATATAAAACCTGAAACCATCAAAATCCTATAAGAAAACAAAGACGGTCAGCGCTGACATCAGTCTTGATGAGATGTTCAGCACAAGAAAATGTGTGTCTTTCGGTTTCATGGGAGATCTGTGTGTGTGTGTGTGTGTGTGTGTGTGTGTGTGTGTGTATATATATAAAATAAGATATATATTATATACATATATACTACTTTTTATATAAAATATATGTAGTCAAAATTATTTCCATGAAAACACATCATGATTTACTAGGAGAGAATGGAATCTCAACTATTTGGATCGAATCCATTACCTAGAAGGTGGTTCAGCGATACCAAAGAAATCTGCTTTAATCAGACAATGCAATTAACATCACAATTTCTTGAGCATCAGCTTCATGTTTAACTAAGGGAGAATCTGTAAGTGCTCGAACTTCTGAAGAGTATCATTTGAGGGCTGGTCAGCATGAAAGTATGGCTGAAACCATTTTGCCAAAACTTATTTTTTATTATTTAGTGTTGGCGATCAGGATCATTTGGGCTTCTCTGGTGGGAAGTCAAGAAGCCGCCTGCAATGCGGGAGACACAAGTTCAGCCCCTGGGTCGGGAAGATCCCCTGGAGGCAGGCACGGCTCCCTACTCCAGTGCTCTTGCCTGGAGAATCCCATGGACATCAGCACCATCAGGGGCAATTTTCAGTCCTTTGTTTATTTTTAGAATTATTTTGTCATTTTAAGAATTCGTCATTTTATTTTACAACACTTCAATGTTTTCCTACATTTCTAATTTTTCCACCTATAACATGTTTAAATATAGAAAACACAGTCAGCGGGAGGCATGCGGTTATTTTTCCTGCCACTGTGACAGGAGAAAATGCTTCCGATGAAGCCGCAGCACAGGGCAGCCTGACACGCAGTTCCGAGTCCGTCCCCAGGAGACAGGCCGAAACGCACAAAGCCAGGGGCCTGCCCTCTGCCGCTGGAGGAGCGCTGATGACGGATGGGGGCTTGTTTCATATTTAGGCTTGTTGCCTTTGTTTGCTCACCAGGGAAGAAAAAATAAGAAGGAAAAGAGGAATCAAAACAGCAGCCAATGACTGTGGTCGGGACTCCCTGCTCCCTCAGAAATCCCCCCAAAGCAAGGACGGCAGGGTTCTGAGGCCAAGTGCTGGAGGGCAGAGCAGGAGCCGGTGCGGAGGAGACCGCAGAAGCGGGAGGGCGGACGTGGGAACGACCTGACCCGCAGCCGAGGGAGGGGCCTGGGGACCTGCGTGATGTCTTAGGGGGGCGGGAGCCTGCAGGGGAAGCTCTGGCCCCAGGAGGGCGAGGCAGGGCCTGGCCACAGCAGGGGTGAGGGGCCGGGTCACGTGGCAAGGGCTGGACAACCCCTGCTCCCGCCCCACCGGTCCCCGAGAGCCCACTGGTCAGCAGAAGGGAGATCTCCAGAAAGATTCTGACCATGGCTCCCCCGGGAAGAGGGCAGCGGCAGGGCGGGCCAGCCTCCCCGCACTCGGGACCGCGGCCGCCTGGGTCTCAGCCCAGCCTGTGGGGACAGGACCCCTGGGGGTCTGGGGGGCGCTCTCCTGGAGAAGGCAAGGCAGAAGCCAAGCACGTGGGCGGGGGCCTGGGTGGGCCTGCCCGGGGCTCAGCCTCCCAGCGTCAGTCACAGGGGCCCACGCGCCCCCAGGAGCCAGAGCTAGACCCTGGGCTTTTCCAGAGCAGCTTCAATAGGAAAGAGTAAATCCACAGGGATCGTTTGGCCTAGCAGAAATGGAAAGCGCACTGGAAGGTCGAAAGGCAAAGGCAAAGAGATGGAAGTACACAGGCCTGGAAATGGGAGCGCCCGCTGGATCTCCCCAGGTTGTCTCTGACGGCACATCGGCTGCCCTGGTGCCCGGGGGCCTGGGTCAGCGCCAGCCCCCTCACCCCGCCCGCCCACCGCCCCAGAGCTGCTCCTCTGCTCCTCGGCCCAGCTCGCGGCAGCACAAGCTTCCTTCCCGCTGGGAGGCTGCGACAGACACCATGTCTCCGTGTCCCCTCCGGGCACACAGGAGGCGTCTCTGGGGTGGTTACCGAGTTAAGAATGGAGGCCTGAGAGGCAGATACCGTGGTGGATGCTGCGCTGGAACCAACTTCGAAGGGTGGAGAGGATTTCTTTTATTTTACTTTATGATTTATTGAAGTTGATTTATAGTATAGTATAATGCTGTGAGGTTCAGATGTACAGCAAAATGATTCAGTTACACACACACACATTAGTTTTCAGATTCTTTTCTGCTATAGGGTATCACAGCATTGAACATAGTTCTCTGTGCGGTACAGCAGGTCCTGGCTGTTGCTGTTGGTCAGCCGCTAAGTTGTGCCCGAGTCTTTGCAACCCCATGGAGCGCAGCACGCCAGGCTTCCCTGTCCTTCACTACCTCCCGGAGTGAGAGAGTTGCTAGACTCACGTCCACGGAGTCGGTGATGCCGTCCACGCACGCCATCCTCTGCCGTCCCCGTCTCCTGCCCTCGGTCTCTCCCAGCACAGGGTCATCTCCACGAGCCAGCTCTTGCGTGGCGGCCAGAGTGCTGGCGCTTCAGCTCCCCATCGGTCCTTGGTGCTCATCTGTTTTATGCACAGCAGCGTGTGTCAGTCCCTGGCTCCCAAACCACAAGGCCTCCCCTCGTGACTCAGCTGGTAAAGAATCCACCGCAGTGCAGGAGACCTGGGTTGGGGAAATCCCCTGGAGAAGGGAGAGGCTGCCCACTCCGGTGTTCTGGCCTGGAGAGTTCTATGGACTGTGTACTCCAGGGGTTCTCAGAGTCGGACACGACTGCCCTTTTTCAGCTCCTAATCCGTCTCCCCACCGCCGTCCTGCTGTGTGACTGTGTTTGTGCACTGTGAGTCTACTTTCAGTGTATAAATTAGCTCATTTGTGTCCGTTTTTTCGATTCCACATGTAAGTGATGGAGTGTGGTAATTGTCCTTCTCAGCCTGACTTACTTCACTTAGCAGGATAGTCTCTAGGTCCGTCCGTGTTGCTTCAGACGGCATTACTTCATTCCTTTTTATGGCCGAGTAATATTCCATTGTATGTAAACACCACATCATCGTTACTCACTCACCTGTCGTTGGACACTTCGGTTGTTTCCACGTCTTGATATTGTGCACAGTGGTGCTATGAACCCTGGAGTGCATGAATCGCTTCAAATTAGAGCTTTCGTCCTTTTCAGGTGTGTGCCCAGGAGTGGGGCCATGCGGCAGCTCTATTTTAGTTTCTAGATAAGGGAATATTTCATGGACGTGTGAGCTGATCAGGGTTCCATGACCAGAATAGAAGAGCTCAAGAAATGCTGGTGGCTAATAACGTTTCATGTGCAAAGCTAGACCCAGTGGTGAGTCTCATATTTCCGGGGGTGGGGGGTGGTGGGGGGGGCGCAGAAATCTGTTTCTTATGCAAGCAGTGATGTGAGCAGACCTCCTTCTCTTTTGCTCACTGTACGAAACTTTGCAAACATTGCATTTTTACGGATTGAGCGTTTGGGGCAACCCCGCAGCGAGCAAGTCCACGGGAGCCACTTTTTCAGCAAAATCTGCTGACGCTGCAGACAGGGTCACGTCCTGCGACTCTCACACCACGTCGCACACTTCAGCTGTTTTCCTGTTTGCAGTGGCGGCCCGTGGTCAGTGACGCCCTCTGTTCCTACCGGGCTCGTTCCGGACGCCAGGAACCTCGATTACATGCATGAACTTAGCTGATGATGTTGCTCGTGTTCTGGCTGCTCCACAGACCCCCCCCACCCCCATCACCCCCCCTCCTCAGGCCTCCTTGCTCCCTGAGACACAGCAGTATTGAAATTAGGGCAATGAACAGCCCTACAACGGCCTTTACATGATCAAATGCAAGAAAGAGTCATGGGTACAGCAAGCTTTACTCTCGTCTTATTGTACAGAATTGCTGCAGACAGCCTGCCTTCAGCAACCCCCACTCTGATCAGCCAACAGCCTCAACATCAAGGTGAAAAGGTACCAACTCAGCGAAGGCACAGATGACAGCTAGTATTTTTAGCAATAAACTGTTTTTATGTTGAAGTGTGTGTGTTGTTTTTTAGATGCAATACTATTGCACCCTTAATAGGCTACACTACTGTGTGGACATTACTTCTGTATGAACTGGGAAACCAGACAGTGCCTGTGACCTGCTTCACTGTGATAGCTGCTTTAATGCAACATTCAGGAGCCAAACCTTCCCTGTCTCTGGGGTGTGCCTGTGTTAGATAGGATCCTCCAGGAAAACAGCATACACACACACACACACACACACACACACACACACACACACANGCTTCACTGTGATAGCTGCTTTAACGCAACACTCGGGAGCCAAACCCTCCCTGTCTCCGGGGTGTGCCTGTTAGATAGGATCCTCCGGGGAAACAGCACCTAAATAAATAAACATATATACGTATGCACACGGGGAGAAAGAGGTCAACTGATTGATTTGAAGGTGTTGGCTGATTGACTGTGGGTGTTGGAACGTCTGAACTCTGCAGGGAAGACGGGCAGTCAGTGGCCCAGGATAAGCAGATGCCCAGGAGAAGGAGAATTCTGCCCTCCTTGGGGAACCACAGTCTTTTCTCTTAGCGTCTTCAACTGCTTAGACATGGCCCACCCACATGGAGGTCCACCTGCTTTATTCACAGTGAGATTTAAATGTTAATCTCATCTGAACATGGCTTCACAGCAACACCTAAGCAGACGTTTGCCCAAGCACTGGGCACTGTGGCCCAGCAAGTGGGCCTGTAAAATTCACCACCCCAGTCAACACAGGGTCTCGAGGTGGGAGTGATGCCAACAGTGAAGTTATAGTTCTGGCGCAGCGAAAGCGGCTCTTGAGGAAGAGATCTCTGACCGCACATGGTGTATCAGCAGCATCGTAAACGAGCGCGATGAAATGGCCACTGCATGGGGCTTTGGCACACAAGAGGTCTTTCCCCAAGGGACCCCTTGCCTCCCAGGACAGCGCAGATAAGAAACTCTGGTCCGCAGCATCAGAGAGGACAGTCCACTCCACGGAGGGCCTGCACGCTTCGCCTTTTCCTCCTGGTGTTTCCTGCTCCTTAACAGGGTCCAGAGGAGGACAGGGAATAAGAGGACTCATCCAGGGAGGCCTCCCACAGGCCCCGTTGTGGGGCCGGCAAAGAAAGCCTTGACAGATGACAACGAGAACAGGGGCTCGAGCTCGCTTTTGTTGATGACATCACAGACTCTGCCTCAGTCCTGTATTTATAGCTCACAGGTGGGGTTGGCTGTAGTAGCAGAGAACAGTCACTCTAAGTGCTAACACGCATTGCTTTAAGTGTGTGAAAGAGGAGGCCACAAGACTCAGCTGGTGGTATAAGGTGGCACTCAGAGAGGCCGGGGGTGCTGACCAGACACTGGAGGCAGACCAGGCGGCCCTCTGGGAGCAGGGAGGCTGTCTTCACCTGGATCTTGGTTCTGTGCGTGTTCATTCCATCCCACTTTCTGCTGTGTGTGTTAGTTGCTCAGTCGTGTCAGACTCTGTGACCCCATGGACCATAGCCCACCAGGATCCTCTGTCCCTGGAATTCTCCAGGCCAGAATGCTGGAGTGGGTAGCCATGCCCTCCTCCAGTGAATCTTCCCAACCCAGGGATCAAACCCGGGTCTCCTGCGTTGCAGGCAGATTGCTTACCCTCTGAGCCGGGTATGCATAAGCTCATAATCTACCCCTGCCCTTTCATTCAAATTCCCCTGCAGGCTTTGTGTTTCCAGCCCCAGAGCGACCTCTGTGTCTCGTCTGAAAGTCTCCTGTTTACCCCGAGACCCTGGGAGCCAGGCCTTGTCTGAGAGCCACTCAGCAGCCGGCCCGAGTCATCTTCTCTCCGAGCACTCCTGAGCGACGGCTTCGGCAGTCACGCGTGTGTGAGAGCCACCCGGACGTTCGGTCGGCCGTTCCCACTTATCAGCTGAACTGTTTAGTCTGTGGATGTTGTTGGAACGCAAAGTGAACAGGGTGTCACGCTGGCGGCAATTCATCAAGCAGCAAAAATGTTAGCTTGAGCCCCAAGATACTTGCACACCACAGATCCCACGAAGGACAGCGCCCGCAGCCAGAATATGCTGAGACCTCGCGAAGCAATGGCTTATACATCCCATGAAGACGGAAGACGGGAGCAGGCACGCCACTCAAGAGGACACGACGTGGAAGCACGTGAAAAGATGTGCGGGGTCCTCAGCCAGCAGGGAGAGGCGGGTCAGAACCAGCCGGGACCGCGGTGCACCGAGCGGAGGGCTGAGTGACAGACAGTGAGGGCCCCAGGCGCCCGGGGCTGGGGTGCTCACTGCCCTGAGGTGGGGGCCGAGGGTGAGCACCTGTCTCTTATACACATCCCCGCCCCTGCCTTCTGTCACTTTAAAGCCCGCTGGAGACACGCACACCTTCACGCCCAAGCGGCTGTAGGAACCCGCGGGCTCTGAGCGTCCGGCCCACCAGCTCCTCCACCCGCCCCTTCGCCCAGGCTGGTGCCCCCCACCCCCGCCGCCGGGGGCTTCCTCCTCTCCATCCCGAAGCCCAGACTGAAGCCCCCGGGGGTGGCCCCCACCCTGCGCTGCACCTCTGAGGACGGCAGGGGTGACGTTCATCGCTCACCGCGGGGCCTCGTTCTCCTCGCGCCTCACTGTCGCCTGCCTCCAGCTCTGCTGGTTCACAGGCTCCACGCGCGGCGAGGCGCAGAGCCCCGTGTCTTCTGAGTGCCCGTCCTCCCGGAGGATCACCGGCTCCGCTGCTCTGTCTCGGGGTCGCTCCGCTTCTCCCCAGCACGCGTGTGGCTCAGGCCGGGCCCGCATGTGGTCTCAGGCCGGGCCCGTGTGGTCTCAGGCAGGGCCCCCGTGTGGTCTCAGGCAGGACATGCGTGTGGTCTCAGGCAGGGCACGCGTGTGGTCTCAGGCAGGACATGCGTGTGGTCTCAGGCAGGGCCCGCGTGTGATCTCAGGCAGGGCCCGCGTGTGGCTCAGGCAGGGCCCGCGTGTGGCTCAGGCAGGGCCCGCGTGTGGTCTCAGGCAGGGCCCGCGTGTGGCTCAGGCAGGGCCCGCGTGTGGTCTCAGGCAGGGCCCGCGTGTGGTCTCAGGCAGGGCCCCCGTGTGGGCTCAGGCCGGGCCCGCGTGTGGTCTCAGGCCGGGCCCGTGTGTGGTGTCAGGCCGGGCCCGCATGTGGCTCGGGCCGGGCCCGCGTGTGATCTCAGGCAGGGCCCGCGTGTGATCTCAGGCAGGGCCCGCGTGTGGCTCAGGCCGGGCCCGCGTGTGGCTCAGGCCGGGCCCGCGTGTGGTCTCAGGCAGGGCCCGCGTGTGGCTCAGGCCGGGCCCGCGTGTGGTCTCAGGCAGGGCCCGCGTGTGGTCTCAGGCCGGGCCCGTGTGTGGTGTCAGGCCGGGCCCGCATGTGGCTCGGGCCGGGCCCGCGTGTGATCTCAGGCAGGGCCCGCGTGTGATCTCAGGCAGGGCCCGCGTGTGGCTCAGGCCGGGCCCGCGTGTGGCTCAGGCCGGGCCCGCGTGTGGTCTCAGGCAGGGCCCGCGTGTGGCTCAGGCCGGGCCCGCGTGTGGTCTCAGGCAGGGCCCCCGTGTGGTCTCAGGCCGGGCCCGCGTGTGGTCTCAGGCAGGGCCCGCGTGTGGTCTCAGGCCGGGCCCGTGTGTGGTGTCAGGCCGGGCCCGCATGTGGCTCGGGCCGGGCCCGCGTGTGATCTCAGGCAGGGCCCGCGTGTGATCTCAGGCAGGGCCCGCGTGTGGCTCAGGCCGGGCCCGCGTGTGGCTCAGGCCGGGCCCGCGTGTGGTCTCAGGCAGGGCCCGCGTGTGGCTCAGGCCGGGCCCGCGTGTGGTCTCAGGCAGGGCCCGCGTGTGGCTCAGGCAGGGCCCGCGTGTGGTGTCAGGCAGGGCCCGCGTGTGGCTCAGGCCGGCCCCGCTTGTGGTCTCAGGCAGGGCCCGCGTGTGGCTCAGGCAGGGCCCGCGTGTGGCTCAGGCCGGGCCCGCGTGTGGTCTCAGGCAGGGCCCGCGGCCGCACTCGCCGTGCTGCGATGGTGCCGTGCTGCGATGGCTCCATCTGCTCGGTGCCTCGGGGCCCCTCTCGGAGGACCTGGAGGGGAGGGCAGTGTGTTCGTCGGGGTGGGTCGGGCTACGCAGTGACCCGGGAAGCCCGGAAATCACGGACTTGAAAATAAAGGGGCTGCATCCACGGGGCCTCTTTAATACTGGTGCTGTGCGTGGACTGTGCACATTCAGAAATAAAAAGTAAGGTAATTTTATATCGGAAAGGGGGCTTGGCTCTTAGCTCAGCTGGTAAAGAATCTGCCTGCAATGCGGGAGACCTGGGTTCAATCCCTGGGTCGGGAAGATCCCCTGGAGAAGGGAAAGGCTGCCCACTCCAGTATTCTGGCCTGGAGAATTCCACGGACTCTATAGTCCACGGGGTTGCGGAGTCAGACACGACTGAGCGAGTTTCACCCTCTATCGGAAGGTGGTGTAGGCGGCGGTGGCCGCTCTGCTCAGGTGTGTCGCGTGGCCTGGAGACTTGAGGGGGCAGCTTTCT
This sequence comes from Kobus ellipsiprymnus, assembly GCA_006410655.1. Classification (NCBI taxonomy): domain Eukaryota; kingdom Metazoa; phylum Chordata; class Mammalia; order Artiodactyla; family Bovidae; genus Kobus; species Kobus ellipsiprymnus. The sequence goes on along the minus strand of SJYR01000165.1, from coordinate 1,166,682 downwards.
GGGCCCGCACACCCACTCCCGCAGGGACTCCACTACACGCACGACACCGTCCCACCTCTGGGAGAAGGTGTTTGGAGACCACGCCCTTCCTCAGCAGGCTGCCTTTCCCTGGGCCCCGGGGTCAGCAGCACCTGGATCTCAGCCTGTGTCTGGTCCGTCTGCACAGCGGGCCGGCCGGCGTCCAGGCCCCTGGGAACCATGGGCATAGCTAGCTCCAATTCAGCGCGTCGGGGGCCGTGGTGGGGCCCGGCCCCTGAGAAGCCTCGCCCACCCCCACAGGGCCCCAGCCGGCGGGCAGCAGACGCCAGGGTGGCCAGCTCCGGATGCGGGGCCCCTGCCTGCGTGAGTCCCGGGCGGTGAGCCCACCCAGGAGCACAGCGGGAGCCTGTAGGATGGATGCAGAGAGGGGCTGAGGGTCGCCAGGGGAGGCCTGAGGTCTCGGCTTCCAGGCGCTGGGGGTCTGGGCAGCTTTGCCCAGTCCTCTCTCCTTGGCACATCAGTCGCACAGACCCGCTGGAAGCCACACGCCTGGGGCCTGCAGTGTGCCCCCCCCCACTTCTCAGGAGGCCTGCCAGCTTGTGGAGCCCAGGCTGACATTCCAGGAATCCCGGGAGCTGGCCCCTAGACGCGGGGCGGGGGGGGGGCATTTTCACCTGGGTCCTGAGCAGGCTGGGCCGGCAGCCTCCCCCAGGGCTGCCCCCCAGCGCAGGGTGATGCCCGGGAGATGCACGTCCCCTTCTAGGACCCGAGCGTGGTTCTCCCTGCGGCCGCGGCCTCTCCTCTCGGCGGCCTCTCCTCTCGGCGGCCTCCCGCAGGGCTGCCCCCGAGCGCGGAGTGATTGATGCCTGGGAGACTCACGTCCCCTTCTAGGGCCCGAGCGTGGTGCTCCCTGCGGCCACGGCCTCTCCTCTTCCGTCGCAGTTCCTCCCGTCCTCCCCGCAGGCTCCGGGGCACCTCCTGGCATAGACGACATGAGAGTCCAGGGGATGCTGACTCTCTCTGAAATACGAGCCATCTGGTCAGGAGTTGGCACAGGCCTCCAGGACCGGCTCAGCGGCTGCCCTGGGGAACATGGACACTGGGCCTGCTGGGCCAGACATGCACGGGCTTTGTGTCCCGCCCGGCCCAGCGAACACGTCCAGCAGCGGCCCGCAGCACAGTGCCACGCTGGCCGGGCGGCCCGGCAGTTCCAGGTGCGTAATCTCACCTTTCATCAGCACGGGAGAATTCTTGGCTCATTTTACACCCGTTTGCCTCTTCTTCGGCCCACCTGGGACGTGTACAGCTTTTGACATGTCTTGGAGGAAGCTTGCTTTACAAGATGGAGGGGAATTGAGGAGGAGAAAGACAGGACCTGAGAGCTCACTGTTCACCGGGGCGCCTGTGTCCGCAGGGCTGAGCTTGGGGACGGAGCCGCGGGCAATGGCCTTCTGCCCGCCCGGCCTGCCGTCCACCCTGCAGTGCCCCACCCGCCGCGTGCGCCAGGGTTCTGGAACGCTCTCAGTTGACTGTTCCTGCACGGATCGAAGTGCCCCCGGCTTCCAGAAATTCTAATGTGGTCCTGGGGAAACCTTAACGAATGTCTTTGGCAAAAGCTGTTTTTGTAGAACTTATCAAAAGTAGATGTCGAATTAATCCCCAGCAGTAGCTCAGCATCTCTTCCTCTAAGGACAGAGTGTGTGTGTGTGTGTGTGTGTGAGTGTGAGAGAGAGAGAGAGAGAGGAGAGCACGTGGAGAAACTTCCCCAAACGGTTCACTCCGTTTTAGGACATTCAGCCCATGTGGCACGTGATCTTTATTTTTGCTGGGTGACTTCTCACTGGACACGATGTCCTCCTGGCCAGTTCGGCTCCCCCACACGCAGAAAGCCCTGCCCTCCCCACTTGCACCCAGGCGTGCTTCCTGACACTGGAGGCAGGCCCAGGGACCCACAGGGCAAGCAGATTGCAGGGCCCACACCCCAGCATCGTCCAGACAAGGACGGACATTGGTGGGGAGGACCCATGAGCCCGGACGTGCCCCCGGCAGCATGGACCACGGGCAGAGGCATCTCAGACTCACCCTGCGAGTTCTTTCTTTACTCCGGCTGTGAGGAAGCGTCCTGGCAAATCCCATGCTGCTTTGAGCCAACTTTTAAAATACCTGATAAATATCTAATGAAGAGCTTGTGTGCCAAAAAACCATTTGTGCTTTTATTATAAAGATGTATTTCTTCTTCACCAGGGCCTTGCCATGTAACTCCAAACCTGGCTCTCTGAGCGGGTGCTGCTGAGCCGTCTGGTGGGCTGCCAGGAGCAACCTGGGGGCCGGGCAGGGGTCCAGGTGGGAGCGAGGGCGTCTGGGTCGGACTCGGTGCCACGAGGAGAAGCAGAGAGCAACGAGGAGAGGCAGGCCTGGGCATCTGACTTGGAACCCCGCCACGCACATCCGACAAGCCGTGCAGAGCCGCACGCACAGGCCAGCACCCCCCGGCCCCCCGGGGCCATGGGGAGCACACGGAGAACTAGGGCGGGGCGGGGCCGGACTGCGAGGGCAGGCACCTGCGGCAGCAGTTGGAAGGCACGCAAAACGCCCTCTAGGTTGGACACTGCAAGTGACGCCAGTCTCCGCCTCCTGCTCTGGAGTGAGGAGTGGCATCTGACTTGGAACCCCGCCACGCACATCCGACGAGCCGTGCAGAGCCGCACGCACAGGCCAGCACCCCCCGGCCCCCCGGGGCCATGGAGAGCACACGGAGAACTAGGGCGGGGCGGGGGCCGGACTGCGAGGGCAGGCACCTGCGGCAGCGTTGGAAGGCACGCAAAACGCCCTCTAGGTTGGACACTGCAAGTGACGCCAGTCTCCGCCTCCTGCTCTGGAGTGAGGAGAGCCTTCCAAGCCCCCAGGCTGGGCCCGGAGCGGGCCGAGGGCCTCCCCCGCGCGCTCATGGCTCCCCCGTGCAGAGGCCGGGTCTGGGCCGAGGCCTGTGGTCAGGGCGGGAGGCGAGGCAGCTTCCTCCCCACTCTCCAGCTCTGATCACATCTCACGATTAGCCTTTCACAGTCCTGCCCGTCAAAGCCCCAGGGCCTTCTGACCTGTGCTGGGGTCGCGTACCCAAGCCCTTGGTTGGGGGTCACCCCCTGGGCTCCCACCCCACCCAGACCCACCTGGAGAAGGCCCCCAGGTCCCATCATGTCACCCGCTGGGCTCACTGGGGGGCTTCCTGGAAAAGCCCTGTTGTCCCTCGGGCTGTTGCCGCCCCTCTGATCCTGGGTCTGGCCTCGCGGGAGCTGTGGTGGGTGCCTGCCCCCTGCCCCGGGAGCCAGCCGTGTGTGCGGGTGGTGCAGGCGGAGCAGGGGCAGCGGGTCACTGAGCTGTCCCGCTGTGCGGTTCTTTAGTCTCTCAGCTCTGTCCATGGACTGCCTCACGCTAGGCTCCTCTGTCCGTAGGATTTCCCAGGCAAGAATACTGGAGTGGGTTGCTATTTCCTTCTCTAGGGAATCTTCCCAACTCCAGGACTGAACCCATGTCTCCTGAACTGGCTGGCAGATTCTTTACCACCGAGCCCCCAGGGAAGCCCCATTGATGGAGAAATGAAAGTTGCTCAGTCGTGTCCAACTCTTTGTGACGGTGTAGTCCACGGAATTCTCCAGGCCAGAACCCTGGAGTGGGTAGCCTTTCCCTCCTCCAGGGGATCTTCCCAACCCTGGGACTGAGCCCAAGTCTCCCACACTGCGGGAGGATTGTTTACCAGCTGAGCCCCCAGGGAAGCTCGCTGATGGAGCAGTGACCTGTCCATCAGTGAGCTCAGATCCCCTCTCTATCTGGACAGACCATCCTGTGAGAGCAGGAAGCCAGGTTCCAGTGTCGCTTGCGAGCTGGTTTGCAACCAGGATCACTGTTCAGCACTGGGGACAAGACACAAGAGCCAGAGGCGAGTCTGAGTCTGATTAAAGCTCAGAGCCCCTGTGGACACCAGAGGACACATTTGCATGACAATGTGTCAGCAGCTGCAAACTGAAATGGTTAAAAAAAAAGACTCCTTACTTCTGGTGTGTGTGTGGATAAACAGATCAGGCTGATGCTGGTGAATCAAGGAGGGTTTTAAAGGAGCTGACCGTGGAGCTATGTCTTCCAGCAGCATGACTGGCAAAGCCAGAAGCAGAAAGTACCACAGCCAAGATCAACAGCCGCTCCCCC
>SJYR01000165.1:1151686-1161763 GCA_006410655.1 Kobus ellipsiprymnus | reverse complement strand
GTTTACTCACAGACTCACATTATTACCCTATATTCATGACTCATAACGTTCTGAAAACTTCTTGGCTGAGACCATTTAGTCTTTTTTTTTAACCTCCAAAGAGGTGATTTTGTGTGAATATTTAAGACCGAACAAAAACTGTGTTTTATTTTAGAGTCATGAGAGAGTATTTTTTAAAAATAGTCTTCTTTGCCCTCCGACATAATTTCTAAGTGGTGAGGCCAATTATTTAGATTTCATTAGCTTCTGGAGCAGGTCTGGGCTCTCCCTGCGACTGGCCTGCTTCATTTGTGGACACGGTCTGTATTTATATCCACCAAAGGGCTACCGATTTGTCATCTTCTCCCCAGAATGATGACGCTGGTCCTCAAATATCAGAGCCCCTCCAACTTCACAGGGTGAAAATGCCAGGAGTGAGAGCTGAACCAGCTGTTCAAAGGGCCTCATGGGACGGTCATCAGGGCCAGGCCTCCCCAAGGCGGTCTGATCCACGCAGCCTCCGCTGTGCGGGGTGGCAGGCAGGCCGTCGGACCCGGGAGGCATCTCAGGACATTCCAGGGGTCCATCTGTTGCATCCCCTCGAGCACACAGAGCTCGCCAGGGGGCCAGGGAGGGGGCACGTGGCTGGGCAGCCCCGAAGGTAGAGCCCAGGTACAGGAAGGCGCGCGTCCTCGGCCCGGGTAGGGGAGGGCCCTGGTGGGGGAAGTCTGCACCCACAGCAGGCTTTCTCCTGCTCACACTTACCCTCTTTGTGCTGGACTGAACTGTGGCCCCCCAACATGTGTGCACCCACGCCCTGCCCCTCAGCAAGGCTGAACGTGGAGCTGGGTCTTCAGGGGGTTAGTAGGTCAGCTGAGGTCATAGCCCAGCAGGCCTGAGTCCCTGTTAGAAGAGAGGAGACACGGAGCCCCAGCCCTGGGCTCTCCACACGCCAGGCCACGTGAGGACACGGCTGGAAGGGAGCCGTCCGCGAGCCCGAGAGAGGGGCCCGCCAGAAACCACCCCTGAGGGCACAGCAGTCTCGGACGTCCAGTCTGCAGGGTGTGGGAGCGTGCCGTCTGTCCCGGGAGCCGCCCATCGGTGGAGTCCTGCTTTGGAGTCGAGCGGAGATGCCGTGTCCCCCTTGGAAGGCCCCCTTAGTGGCCTTCGTGAGCAGAGACCCGGGGGTCAGAGACAGCTCGCCTCTGCAGCCTCCTGTGCGCCCCGCTGTCCAGCACGTGACCCGGGGTCAGCTCTGAAGACACAGCTGGCATGGTTCTCTGCGTTCTCCAGGATCCAGGCTGCGTCTGTGTCAGTCGTCTTTCTGTCAGAATCCAGGAAAACCATGAAATCTCATCTCCCTGCACCCACAGAAGGAAGCACTTCGAAGCAGACTTTCCATAAAGGGCATCCACGTGTGTGAGGGCTGCGTCGCTCAGTCGTGTCTGATGCTGTGCGACCCCCTGGACTGCGGCCCGCCGGGCTCCTCCATCCGTGGGATTTCCCCGGTGAGGATACTGGAGTCGGGTGCCATGGCCTTCTGCTCCCTGTTGAAGGCACAGACCAGAGGCAACAGACAGAGGAATGCAACCTGTGGGCCGGGGCGCCTCTCCATGTGAACCTCGCGGGTGTGACTGGAGACCTGGAGCACCCTGTAAACATCTCCCCAGGTTTGCCTTGGGGGAACAGGTCAGCACCCAGGATTCCTGGCTCCCCCGCCCCCCACCAGGAGACCCAGAAGCAAGAGTCAGGCCGGAGCTGAGCGAGGCAGCAGGGAGATTTCCCTGTTCACTCTCCTGGCTGAGGGTCAGACCCACACAGCAGCTACCAGCGTATTTTTAGCTTTTCTCATAAATGTTTGACTTAAATCTTTATTAAAATGCATATGATTCATTCCGTAATTATGGCTCGGCCTTTCTCAGTGAACCGCTCAGTGTTTAATAGTTTCTGGATGGAAAAAAGAACTTTCAGGTATAATCTGGCCGAGCCTGAAATAGAGACCTGAACCACCATGAAATGGCAATGCTCAGCCCATGTGGGGCCAGCAGAGCCCTGCCTCCCTCTGGGGTCTCTTCCTTCTTCACACAGAGATCAGAACTCCCAGCCCTCACTGTGGCCAAGGGGGAAAAAACAGGTTCCTGAAGAGATCTGGAAAGGCAGTCACCAGGAAGAAAACCGAGGTGGACCCTGCTCCCCTGGGTTCAGAGTCTGATCGTCTCCAGGGACCCCCATTAGGGGAGAGCAGGCCCAGCTCCAGCCTGGACGCAGCCCGGCCTGCCGGCGGGAGGGTTGCCCCTGGTGGCGGGGGGTCCCGAGGCCCCAGGTTCCCCGCACAAGGGAGGCCACTCTGCCACCTCAGCTCTCCAGCACCCACTTCCTCCACGATCGCCCTGACCTGAGCGAGGCTCCCCGTGGACACTGCCCTCCCTGGGGCCCAGCGGAGGCCCGGCTGCGTCACGACGGCGACCATCTGCACCCCAAGGAGGACGCTGGAGGGGGAGGGGCAGAGGGTGGACACAGGCCGGCAGCTGACCACGTGGGCCCTGCTCCTGTCGGTGGCCTGGGGGCCAGCAGGGTTCTGAGCGTCTCATCTACACTGAAACGTATTTCATCTGCAAAACAGAGTCGTGATGAGCTGAGAAGAGGGAGCCAGCCTTTCACGAATGAGAGAATGCCCCTTCGCTTCTCACAGTCCCTCCCAGGGCCCTGGGCTCCAAAGCCCCTGGTTGGCCACCGGTGCGCAGTGGTAGAGAAACCTCCTGCTGAGGGAGGAGACATGGGTTCGATCCCTGGGTCAGGAAGGTGCCCCGGAGCAGGGAACAGCAACCCGCTCCAGTATTCCTGCCTGGAGAACCCCATGGGCAGAGAAGCCTGGCAGTCCACGGGGCCGCAAAGGGTCAGACGTGACGGAGCGCTCACGCACGACCTGGGGATGAGAGCCCGCCTTTGGCTGTTTTGATCTTCAGTAAAGACGTGAGGAGAGAGGCCCAGCCCTGGGTGGAGTGCAGGATCCCTGCTGCCGCGAGGATGGAGAATGGGCACTGCAGCCTCGGCCGGGCACACTGGACGGCAGGCTGTCCGTCTGCTGGGAGGCTGAGGAGGCAGAGACGCTCCTGTGAGGCTCCTTAAACCCCCCAGGCCTGAGGAAGCTTGTGGGTGACTGTCTGGCTTGGACAGGAAGGCAGAGCTCCGAGCTGCCCAAGCGTAAACACACTCTGCTGGGGAGACACGCGGGCAGGTTCAGCTAAGCAGTCAGCCACAGCTGTGTTTTCAGGGAGTGAGGAACAAGTTTTCTATTGTAGAAAACCAAAACTGTCGCCCTTAACTCCAGCCTGATTCACTTGAGCAAATGTAGGTCCCACACGGCCGCACCCCCTCCCCGCAGGAAGCACCAGGAGTCCTTGCCCGCCCCCGCTGTCCTGGGGTCTCCTTACCCAGGTCTAGGGGCTCCCCAGGCCGGCCTCCGGAGCCCCGGGGAGGTTCTGAGGCTGATGCCCAGCCTGACTCTGCCTCATCGGCAGTTCTCGAACCTACAGTCGGTGCTTCATCTTCTCAGTTTCCCTCTGAAATCAGCCAGAGCCAAGGGGTTCACACACCGTAGGTCTCGCAGGGACATTCTCGGGGTTTGGGAACCCAGTATTTGACCGAGAAAAGAGGCAGTGCCTTAGACAGTCCTGTGTTCTTGCAACTCTGAGTTTTTTAAAACTTCTGCAGGCAATAATGAACACAGATTAAGAAAATTGCATCATGTGCAAAAGGGTACCAGACAGGAAGAAACCTTCATCCCTCCTTCTTGCCATGGCCAAAGGCCTCATGCCATTTCTCCTTGAATGTCTAATTGGCTCACCAGACCCAACCCACAATCTCCTTCACCCCACCAGCTGCTCTTCCCGTGGATTAACCCACTTCATCCATGGACAGTTCCATCACGGGGACAGTTCAGTCATCAGGGACAGGCCCATCATGGGGACGGCTCCATCACGGGGACAGGCCCATCACGGGGACGGTTCCATCACGGAGACAGGCCCATCACGGGGACGGCTCCATCACGGGGACGGCTCCATCACGGGGACGGGCCCATCACGGGGACGGGCCCATCACGGGGACGGCTCCATCACGGGGACAGCCCCATCACGGGGACGGTTCCATCACGGGGACAGGCCCATCACGGGGACAGGCCCATCACGGGGACGGCTCCATCACGGGGACGGGCCCATCACGGGGACGGCTCCATCACGGGGACGGGCCCACCACGGGGACAGCTCCATCACGGGGACGGGCCCATCACGGGGACGGGCCCATCACGGGGACAGCTCCACCATGGGCACACCTCTACCATCTGTGGACAACTCCATTAATCCAGCAACTCCATCACTGAGGATAAGTCCATTACTGGGGAGTAGCTCCGTCATCAGGGAGCAGTGCCGTTATCGGACCAGCTCCCTTATGGAGAACAGCTCCACTGTTCATGGGCAACTCCCTTACCCGTGGACAGCTCCATCAGTTGCGGTCAGCTCCGTCCTGCCCATTGTGTAAGTCAGGAGCCTCAGAGTTTTCACACACTCCATTAGTTAGGACGCTCTCCAGACTCCGCCTCACACTCTGTCCGGGCTCCAGCCAGCCCACGCCTCCACTGCCGCATCTGCCTGAGCTGCAGGACCATCCAGATTACGTCTTAGCTCCTGCCTCCCTCTGCTCTCTGTACCCAGTTTGTCTACACAGCAGGCAGAACAAGCGTACGTAATGTCAGTCCGCGATGAAACACCTGAGTGAGTCTAGTACTACCACAAGGAAGCCTGCGTCCTCGGTGTGCCTCAGGAGCCTGAGAGGGCTGCGCCCTGGCTGCCAGTCGCACCACGGCTCCTATCACTCGCTGGTCTCTCTCATCCCTCGTCCTCCCTGGTTTATCCAGGAAACTTGTGGCTAATGGTGGAAAAGCCCAGATCTGCATCAGGCTGAGTTCATGGACCGGGGCCCAGGAGCAGAGCCCGCAGGCCGCGGCACACCCCAGGGGCTTGCAGAGGGCTCTGCGCGTCTGGTGGGTGAGCGGGCCACAGCATGGACCAGGGGGTGGTCCATAGCAAGTGAACTGGAAAAGCAGTCTGGCCTTGGCTTCAGGTAGAAAAAGGGATTCCAAGCGGGGGCAGGGGCTTTTGCTCTCCCTCTGGGGGTTCACGGCAGGGCACTCTAAGGGAAGTCTGCGAGTCAGTCCCTGGGCTAGAGTGTAAATGGAGTCTTCGCTGCTTGAGTAGGGGAACCAGCATGCACTCATTTCCTGTAACATCTTGAATGCATCCAGAGGACAATGGTTTCCCTCTGCTCCCCCGCAGACACTTCTGACCCCAGTCAGTCACCTGGAAAACGCATTTCACTGACCACAAGAGACGTAAGAGAGAAAATGAAGATAAATCAACGTGTCCATTTCTGTTCTTGGAAAAAACCCGGGGAGCTCATGCCCGACGATGATGCATCTGTACCGGCCTAAGTAGGACACGTCTGCTCGCGACTCGCAAGGCCGCCACGTCCGTCGACGGGCGGAGTGAGCGCACGTTTGCGCCTCCACGGATCCAGCTGCCGGGCTACCGCTGTCAGACGAGCTCAGAAGCGGCCAGGCTTTGCCAGGAGGTGAGCGGGAGGACGGAGTTGAGCATCAAGGTCTGTGCTCCTCTGGCTGTGCCTGCCCTCTCTCCATCCAAATTCCTTCCGCCCGGAGACCCAGCCCTCCGGGAATTGGTTATCAGCTTCGCCAGCGTCTTCTCTGTGTTTGGCTAAATCTGTTGCACATCCCGAGGCTTTTATTTAACAGGAAATATGCAGAGGCTGATCTCAACAGGACTGGAAAAGATCACTCGGAACGTTTCCCACGCCGAGGTCTACAGCGCTATTTGAAGGACCTTTACTGTGTCATTTATAAAACAAGGTCTATTTGCCTTCCCTGAGTCCTCGCGGGCCTCTTGTTTTTCAATAGGTTCATTTCAGCCTGATGACACATGTGTTCCCTCTGATCTGTTTATCTTTATGTACAAGTCCGAGCCTATGATTACATTTTTATTTCCATGACTCTGCTGTCTGGGAATAATCACATTGTCAAGGATTTCTTAAGCAGAAATCCCCCGAGGAGGAGATTGAGAGTCCAGTTACTGGACCTCAGATGAAAAGGGTTCCTCCGAGTTTCTTCTGCTCCAGGCTCCATCAGGCCTGAAGCTTCAGGTCTCTTACAGCAGAAACCCAGCCGTGCAGCCTGAGTCTTTGTTCCAACAGCCACCTTGCAGACCCGGGGCTTCCCTGGGAGAATCCCCCGCACCCCCAGGTCCAGAACAGAATCAAGTCAGTTACATCCATCATGTCATGAAATGCTTCTGAGTTAGTTACCACTTATCTTTTCAGAGGAGGCAACTTGAAGACTAGAGGGCATTGTGGGGTGAACATGTCCCCCACCAGATGATAAGAAGACAATCTTGACCCTGGCACGCTCCTCCCAGTATGGCCTTGCCTGGACACAGGGCGTGTCGCAGGGGGTCATGTCAAAATAAGGTGTTTAGGGCCCTCATCTGACATGAGTGCGTCCTTACACAGAGGAGCCTGCCCCGTGGAGGCTGGAGGGATGTGGGCGCCAAGGGCTGGTCCAGCGCATCCTCCCCGGTCCCGTCCACCCTGCCTCTCAGACTCACAGCCTCTGAACCTGGGAGGCTTATTCTCTTATTTGTTCTCTCGGCCCTTTGAGGCACTTTGATGGGCAGCTGAACGAAATCACAGGGAGGATGACTTGCCTGAGATCTCACAGGGCTCAGACTGGCCGTGCACACGCTGCTGCCCTGCTCAGGGCAGAGGGCCTCTGAGAGGCGACGCCCCTGGCTCAGGAGATGGGCCCTCCAGCCACACCCAGGCTCTTCTGGTGGCTGCTCTAGATGGGGCTGAGGTGGGCGTCTCCAGACCCTGACCCCTGCCCTGAGGGGGCGTCTCCAGACCCTGACCCCTGCCCTGAGGGGGCGTCTCCAGACCCTGACCCCTGCCCTGAGGGGGCGTCTCCAGACCCTGACCCCTGCCCTGAGGGGGCGCCTCCAGACCCTGAGGCATCCCCAGACCCTGACCTCTGCCCTGAGGCATCTCTGCTGGGTCTTCCCACTAGATAGCAAGCCCCGTGGGGACAGAGCCCCTCTCTCCTCGTCTGGAGCCCGAGCCATGCCTCCTGCACAAGGTAACAAAGCACTGGCAACACCCAGGTGGCACCTCACGGTCTCCGTGATCAGGAGGCTGGGAGGGCAGGTTGGTCATCCAGGTCTCTCCAAGATGAGGTGAGTGTCACTGGGCTCAGCTCACCTCAGAGGACCGAGGTTCCGGTCCACACCCCTCAGGTACCGGCAGGACTGGGGTCTTTTCCTGGTTGCTCCTGATGTCCTGAGTCTGCCTTCTGCCCCCAAAGGGGGTTCATGCAGGTACCCGTGCTTCCTTCCAGGCCAGCTGGGTGGGTCTTCCTGGCACCCTGCCCTCTGACCTCCAGACCCTCCCTTCCCCTCTGGACTGAGTCTCTCGATTCAGGACAGAACCACAGGGGTCGTGTCCATCACAGGTCACATCTGTGGTTCTGTCTTCACCCAGGTGGAGGGGCTTATCCAGGAGGGGGCCCACCAGGTCATCTGACAATTCACACAGCAGTGTCTGGCATGTGAGTGAATTTTGGAATGAATGAAAGGATCGGTGATTGTTCTCAAGGGCTCAAACATCCTTTCTTCCTCAGGAAGAGTTAACCCCTGAAAAGCATCCTTTAGGGCAGTGGTCTTGGGCTCCAAAATCACTGCAGATGGTGACTGCAGCCATGAAATTAAAAGACACTTGCTCCTTGGAAGGAAAGCTATGATAAACCTAGACAGCATATTAAAAATATGCTGAGATATGCAGAGATATCACTTTGACAACAAAGGTCTATATAGCCAAACCTATGGTTTTCCCAGTAGTTGTGTGTGGATGTAAGAGCTGGACCATAAAGAAAGCTGAGCACTAAAGAATTGATGCTTTTGAACTATGGTGTTGGAGAAGACTCTTAAGAGTCCCTTGGACTGCAAGGAGATCAAACCAATCCATCCTACAGGAAATCAACCCTGGATATTTATTGGAGGGACTCATGCTGAAAGCTGAAGGTCCAATACTCTGGCCACCTGATGCAAAGAACTGACTCATTAGAACAGACCCTGATGCTGGGAAAGTTTGAAGGCAGGAGAAGGGGACGACAGAGGATGAGATGGCTGGATGGCATCACCGATTCAGGGGACATGAGTTTGAGCAAACTCTGGGAGACAGTGAAGGATGGGGAAGCTTGGCGTGCCGCAGTCCACAGAGAGTCGGACTCGACTTTGGGACTGAACACTGGGCCAGCAGTGTTAAATTTTATGGGCCCATCAGCAAGAAAACCTGTTAGAAGTGCCATTTCTGGACCCCTATCCCTGAGACTGAGAGCAGGTGGAGGCAGGCAGCGAGCTGCGACCCTGCAGGGTCACGAAGACCCAGGTGTCCCAAGCGGACCTTGGTGAGTGAGGAGCCTGGACTGGAACCACAGAGACCTGCTGCCCCGAGGAGCACAGCAGGCTGTTGTCAGAGGGCTGTCCTCCCCTCCCACCCGAGATCGTTAGCATATGTTTTAAATGACCGAACAAGAATGCTGCTGCTAAGTCGTGGCAGTCGTGTCCGACTCTGTGCGAACAATAATGCTACAAACCAGCTATCCTCAAAGAAACAAATGCTCAGTCTGCACCAAGACTGGAAATCCAGCTTCCACAAGGAGGGAGGACTGTGATCTCACCCCTCTGGATGGACTTCAGTTGGAAGAGGGTCCATCTTCCCCATGACAGCTGCTGATGCCCGCCGGGCAGTGCATTTCAGAGAGAGACGTGGTGGGGCTTTGCTGACCTCGGAGTCACATGGAGAACAGTGTGGACCTGTCGAAAACACACCTCATCTGACGATGAAGAACGTGGACACAGATGCAGGTCTTACGAGGGGTGGGGGGCTCAGAACCCCGGCATGTTTCTGACTGAGTTCCCCTGAGACATTGAATGTGGTACCTCCGAGGGAAGCATCACGTCTGATTCCAATTTATTTGCGTTTACCTCCTCAAAATATTAAAGCTATTTAATGTCAAAGAGGCCACTTAATGGCCTTTTAATCCTTTTCTCTTCAAAGCAGAGCCTCGTGATTTGCCTAGAATGAGCAAACACAAAACATCAAAAAAACAAACAAAAAAAAAAAATCCAAGTCTGGCCCCAAATCAAGTCTGCATGGTTACAGGGGATTACAGACGTGGCCCATGTGTCCCCGGGTCCAGTTTCCAGCAGAGCCCGTGGGGCTCAGTACAAGGACGGGCCAGAGCGCACCTTGCTGAGGGTCACCTGGGTGTGCTTGTGGGGAAGTCCCGCATGGAGGTGACAGGCACACAGGGCATGCACACAGCCGCCTGCCTCAGTTGGGGAGGTCCCGCATGGAGGTGACAGGCACACAGAGCACGCACGCGGCCGCCTGCCTCAGTGTCTCCCCATCCCAGGCCCCCGCCAGATCCTGAGCCCCCCACCTGAAGTCTTGTAGGACCTGGCCACCCCGCCTCTCTGTGAGATCAAGACTCACAGGGGTAGGATGAGCTGCTAAAAGGAAGGGCAGAGTAATCCACCTCAGTCGAACTGACTCCAATGTGTTCCTTTCCGAGGCTGAGCAGTATTCCACTGTGTACATGTACCGCAACTCCTATATCCATCAATCTGTCAAACAGGGGCTCTGTATCAACCTAGAGAGGTGTGATGGGGAGGGAGACGGGGGGAGGTTCAAAAGGGGGGGGATATGTGTATACCTGTGGCTGATTCATGTTGAGGTTTGACAGAAACCAGCAAAAGTCTGTAAAGCAATTACTCTTCAATAAAAATAAATACATAAAATGTAATGCTAATTAAAAAAGGAAGGGCAGGTTCGTTTGGGGAGGCAGGTTGGCAGAAGGGGGCCTTGTGCTTGCCCCCTGGGGTCCCTGAGTTCAGGTGCTTCACCCCTGAGTAGGGGGACCACTCTTCCTCCAGGATGGGGACGCTGGTCTGGTGGCCAAGCCAGGGGCATGGGGGG
>SJYR01000165.1:1137396-1150504 GCA_006410655.1 Kobus ellipsiprymnus | reverse complement strand
ACATGGAGAACTCGGGTTCTGTCCATGTGCGTTACCCGGAGCTGGAGCCTAGCGGTCCCAGTCGGCTGACCTCTGAGCCCCCAAGGCCCTGGACCAGCACCGCCGGCTAGGGTGCCTGGGACCCTGCCCCGCAGCCTGGCTGGGGTAGAGACCGTTGCACCTTCTGCACGGACACCAGCCCCACCTCGTCCCATCATCAGCACCACCAGGTGTCCCAGGCTGGCGGCTCATGGACAGAGCTGTGGATCCGGTGAGGAGCAGACAGGAGCGGGCTGGCGGGGCCGAGACCGTGAGGCCTGGATGCCCTGCATCACGTCCTCCCCAGAACAGAGGAGGGACGGTCGGTGCCCCCGGCCGGAGGTGCGGGTGTCAGGCCAGGGCTGCGTCCCAAAGCCCAGGCTGCAGGCCACTCACGCTGCAGCTGCTGGGCCGGATGGACTCCCTGGGGAGCAGCTGGGAACACCCTCAGGTGGACACACAGAAGATAAGGAAGGAAGACATTTCAAGGCTATCGTCAGGGCAGTGTTCAAATACTGCATGGGGGGGTGGTCCCTGAACTGTCTCCCTGCCCCATAGGCAAGTGTCCACACACAGCACACACGTGTGTTCACCAGGAGAGAGGCTGCCCTGGGGCTTTCTTTACATTGTTCTTCTCATGCACACTTGAACAGGGCTATGGAGTCATCACCGTTATCGCCCCGTCTTCAACATGCAGAGCTGAGCTGAGACTCGGAGTCTTGGATTCAGCCCGTTTGGCTACAAAACCCAAGTGCATCCGTGTGTGCAGGCCTGCCTGCATGCAGGGGCAGGCATGTACGTGCCCTAGGAAATGGGCTGAAATGTTAGGAAATCTCAGCGTCAGGACCACAGGAGTTCCTTCCTGCCCTTCCATGCCCTCGTTGCCCTGAGTGGACTCACTGGGATCCTCATCAGAAACACGGCCAGCTCCAGGGTGCAGGGCGGGGCAGAGCCTCACCCCAGCCCAAGAGGGAGAGCCTGGTGCCAGGGAGCCCCCTGCTCCCAGGCCAGCCTAGAGCCCAGTCTATGGAGGACCGTGCTGAAGGGATGGGTAAGATCTGAGGCGGCTGGCTGCCCAGGGCACCGCCCAGCCCACGTGGGGGACAGGTTGTCAGGTGGGTTCTTCCTCCTCCAGAGCCTTAGCTCCTCAGGTCGGGAGGGGCCCAGACACCCCCGAGGCTCATCCTGAAACCCTCGTGCCCTGGACGGCATCCTGCAGACCATGCGGCTGGGGCAGCCTCGCAGGAGTGGTGGCCCAGCACTGAATGTAGCCGCACGTGGTCCAGACCCACCCCCGAGGCCATCAGCACCCCTCTGCTCACACCTTGAAGTGGGGTTCAGTCCTCGGCCTCAGCGAGCATGCCTGGAAGGGCTCTGCCGTGTGCCCCCCACCACCCCCAGCTGTGTGCAGCCGGCCAAGAGCTCCCCGCCCACCCGGCTTTCATGCCTGCATGTCTTCCTGGCGAACGGTTAACCTGAGAGGTGGTCCAGGGAACACCCTCCGGGGTTCAGGAAGAGCTGAACCAGGAGGGCAGGGACAGTGGGGGTCCTAAACCCCAGCCTCTGGGAGCGCAGGCAGAAGATGCCCCAGGAACCGCCCCAGCAGGGCGAGCTGCCCGGGCTCATAGACGGGGTCGATCCCAGGTCCGCCGGCCCAGACGAGCAGCCCCAGCCTGATGGATGGCCCGACCCTGCTGCTGGAGACAGGGGCCGGGGTCCCGTATGCCTGGAAGGAAGCGCACAGCAGGGAGCGAAACCTTGGCAAAGAGGATTACTGTGCGATCATTGTTGGCGGCAACCACTTTCTGATTCACCCAGGACAAGCTATGATGCATTGCTGCTGCTGCTGCTGCTAAGTCGCTTCAGTCGTGTCCGACTCTGTACGACCCCCTGGACGGAAGTCCACCAGGCTCCCCCATCCCCGGGATTCTCCAGGCAAGAACACTGGGTGGGTTGCCATTTCCTTCTCCAACGCATGAAAGTGAAAAGTGAAAGGGAAATCGCTCAGTCGTGTCTGATTCTTAGCGACCCCATGGACTGCAGCCCACCAGGCTCCTCCATCCATGGGATTTTCCAGGCAAGAGTACTGGAGTGGGGTGCATTAGAACACTTTAAAGAATAGAATATCATACGATCTTATCTCAAGGGCAGAGACCAAAACTGCTTCAGATTTGTGTTGCTGACAAAGCCCACCTGCGATGGACGCGTCACAGACGTCAGTGTGGCTGGACGTGCCCCAGGCGTGCAAGTCTCTGTCACGGTCTGCTCACACAGTATCTGGAGTTTGTCTGGCTCTCAATGGGTGGGTCTCTCAACTCAAAAGGCTCTCCTCGGGCACCATGCCCCGAGGCCACATCAATTCTCTGACAGCCCACCCAGGGCTCAGCCCGCTGCCCCGGGGCCCCGGGCCCTGGACTGGACACCCCAAGGCCGACCCGGCAGGGACGAGTGGGCCCTGGTCCGTGTGCTGCCAACGCGCGGCAGGAGGTGTTCGCGTTAGCACGGCAAGTAGACAGCCATCTTCAAAAACCTAGAGTGGTATTTCTGCACCTCTTTTAGCCTCAGAGTCTTTGCTTGAAAAGAATCCAGCCCAGACATGTGAACAAATGAGCAGAGGAGGCAAGTCGGGCCTGTTCCGCCAAAGCCCAGGTTCCCACAGGCAAGGGTGCCCTGTTCTACCCGAAGCCTGGGCTCCCACAGGCAAGGCGGGCCTGTCCCACCTCAAGGCCGGGCTCCCATGGCAAGGCAGGCCTGTTTCCCCTGAAGTCCCGGCTCCCACAGGCAAGGAGGGTCTGTTCCCCTTAAGGCCAGGCTCCCCACAGGCCCTCCTGGGCATCCTCCTGGTGGGGTGCCCCCCAAGGCCGCATGGACCGCAGGCTCTAAGAACCCTTGGGGTGGTGGAGAGGCCAGGTGCTCTCCAGGCAAAGCCCGTGCTTGGACAGGGTTAGGAAGGCACCTCCATGCCCACCTGTTCCCCTCCCCGCCACAGAGAACAGACCCAGGCATGCTGACGTCTGCTTGACTTCCTGCAAACCCGGCAGAGCCCTGTGCCCACCACGTCGGGAGAACAGGGCCATCTCGCCTGGGTGCAGGAAGGAGGAAGCCCCGCCCCTAGGCGCCCCTTGCTTCCTTCGGGCTATGCTGAATTACGTGTTTGCATCCACGCAACTCCTTTCAGATTCTGGAAACTAAAGAAATGCAGAAGCAGAGGACAGGCCTGCAGAAAGCCCCCCTGTTTAAGCCACAGCCGTCCTTCCTCCCACCTGACCCCTCTTAACAGATCGGGGGCCAGGGAGCAGAGGCCCCCTCGGGGCTGAAATCCACCCAGGTGTGCACCCAGTGGACAGCTGTCCGGAAACACAGCCAGCCCAAGGCAGAGCATCCCAGCAAGCCTGCCTGACGGCCTCCAGGGGCGTCTGATCAAGGTTAGGAATCTGCCTGCCACCCGACCAAGTGTTGGCAGAGAAGCTCGTGGGCTCCAGCCAAGCCTGGGGTCTTTCATAAGCTGAAGCCAGGAATCGTGCTGGTGTCTGAGAAGGCTGCTGCGGGTGGCCAGGCCACCTCCAGGGACACGTGTGCCCTGGCCTGCATGCTCACACACGCGTGCACACACGGGGCTCTCTGGCAGTTGCCTGCGAGGATTACAGCTCCTGAGCGTGACGGGGCAACAGCTCCCAGACTCAGGGCCTGGAGCTGTGTGGCAGACGGGCCGCACACCTGGCCGCACACCTGGCCGGGCACGCCCTCCTCCCTGCCTCGGCCGAAGGCCTCTCCGTGTGAGCGGGTTGGCAGCCTGCTCCCGGCCCCACTGCATCTCGGGTCTGAGTCTGAACTGGCCAAGCCGCTTCCTTCTGGCTGGGGATGGGGCAGCTGACTGTCCCTCCTCAGGGATTCCTGTCGCCCCCAGCACGCATCAGGACATGCGCCCATTTCCCTGCAGGTTGTGTCGGGGCCCCGGATGCCCCCCACCCCGTGGAGCCTCCCTCCCCCAGCCTGGAAGGAGGGCTCGGGGCAGGATTTTTCTCTGCTGAGAGTTCACGCAGAGGAGCTGTCATGGCTGCAGATGACTTTGCTGCGTCCCCCAGCGTTCCCTGAGGGGCGCCCACAGCGGGCTGCCCTCCCGGGCCCGTTCTACAGTGAGTCCACCTACATTCAGCAGACCCGAGACTGTTACTGGACTCGGGGTGCTGGACTGGCCCTTTGAGAGGAGCCTGTCACCCACTGGGCCCTGCCCCCACCTCAGTGCCCCCGGGGGCACCTGTGACCACCCTCAGAAGGGTTGTGGCATAGAAGGGTTCCTCTCGGCCTCCCCGAGCAGGGAGCGTAGGGAGGAAACCACCGCTTTCGTCACGGCTATTTCAGATTTAGACTTACAGACATCCCTGTTGCTTCAGCTAGGCCCTGGCCTCGTCACTCACAAACACGCCTTGCCATGTGGGGTCGAGGAGAGGCCCCCCTGGGGTGCGGGCCACCGACGTGAGCCCCCGAGCCCTGTCAGCTCAGGCGTCTGTGCTGAAGCAGACCGTCCGGGCCCCCGCGCCTCTGCCGCCTGAGTGTCCAGGCTGGCTTTTTGCATTAACTCCGGAGTGATTAAAACCCCAGATATATTTGTCCAACCATAGTCCCTCTCGCTTTTTAGCGTATATTTATTTAAAGGGAAATAGAGGCCACGCACTCCTGACTCACTCACTGCTCGTCCACACCGGCTGGTGCTGGCTGGGGGGCAGGAGATCCCTGGGTTCCCCTTGCCCCTCAAAGCGACACAGAGGCCGTCGCCACGCCTGGAGCCCTTGTGCCAGTGACCCGGGTCCGCAGTGGCCACACGGGGCCACCTACAGCGTGTGCGCAGGACCGCGGGGCTGAGGCTGATCCTGTTGTGACTCGGAGCCCACCTACGGCGTGTGCACAGGGACCGCGGGGCTGAGGCTGTGATCCTGTTGTGACTCGGAGCCCAGGGTTTGCTGGTGCTGTCAGGATCGGAAGAGCGGGTCTCCTCCATCTATGCGGGCAGCAACCCCAAAGCAGGAGGCCTGCATCCCGACGCCCACCGACCCACGCCTCCTCCAGGTTCCGAGTTCCAAGCTCACCAGTGAGGTCTGCTGATGAAGGAGAGATGCACTTTTATTAAAGATACTCATGTGGGCAGAGCTCCTAGTATCTGGCCCTGAGCTGTAGGGGTTCCCAGAGGAAACCGAAGCCTCCGAAGCGGGGTCTGCTTTGTGGGGTGACAGCCCCGCCACCCTCCAAGGGCAGCGCTGGGAGACGCCCCCCGACGCGGTGCTAGGACTTGGCAGCTTCTCAGAGAAGCACGTGCGCCGGGGTTTCAGACACAGAGCGACAGACGGACCGGGCTTCTCCTTCTCAGGGGAACCCAGCCCCGCATCCGCCTTCAGCTCTGGTCCGGCTCCACCCTGAGACCGAGAAGGAAACCAGCAGAGCCGCCTGTCCGCGCGGGAGCCATCTGGTCACAGCCCGGCCGGTGCAGTGAGCGCTGCCCGCGGTCAGCACGCCCGTTAAGGTGCCAGAGCAAACAGCGAGGCCCTGGCTGGTGTGGTTGTTGGTGACATCACGTCGGGCCTGCTGTTTACAGAAGGGGGGTGTCTGGTGCCGACGGGACCCCAGCAAGTGACTCACGGCTCCTTTACGGACCCGAGCTTCCCTGGAGTAAACGTGGCTCAGTGTGCTGCAAGCGCCCATGGTCTCACCCGGGAGCAGTAACCTTCTCAGCGGGGTCCTCAGGCTCGACTCCAGGCAGCAAGGCCAGGACCCAGCACAGCTGTGGGTGAGGCACCCGGGGCTTTTCGTGCTGTGAGGGGATCCAGGGGAAGGTGTACAGCAGGGCGTGCTCAGATGCACACGCAGCACGCACCCCCTCCAGCTTAGACACTGGAGGCCGTGCGCACCCTGGGCCACGGGCATGTGCCCCCTCCAGCTTAGACACTGGAGGCCGTGTGCCCTGGGCCACGGGCACGTGCCCCCTCCAGCTTAGACACTAGAGGCCGTGAGCCCTGGGCCACAGGCACGTGCCCCCTCCAGCTTAGACACTAGAGGCCGTGAGCCCTGGGCCACGGGCACGTGCCCCCTCCAGGTTAGACACTGGAGGCCGTGAGCCCTGGGCCACGGGCACGTGCCCCCTCCAGGTTAGACACTGGAGGCCGTGTGCCCTGGGCTACGGGCACGTGCCCCCTCCAGCTTAGACACTGGAGGCCGTGCGCCCTGGGCCACAGGCAGGACACTGACCTCTAAAGATGTCCACGCCTTCCTCCCTGGAAGCTTCAAGTGTCACCAGAGATGGCACGGGGACTTCTGCGGGTGTGCTGGCGTCTAGGATGCTGAGATGGGGAGATGGCCCTCGAGCATCCATCCCGAGGGTCTTGTAAGAGCACGGCAGAGGGAGATGTGACCACAGAAGGGGAGGCGATGTGACGAGGGGGCCGGGGCAGAGGCCAGGTGACCGTCTTGGCAGATAGAGGAGGCGCCACAAGACCAGCGCTGCAGCAGGAAAAGGCTGAGGCTCCCCTGGGCTTCCTGAGGGGCCGTCCCTACCCCCCACTCCAGCCAGCAAGACAGGCTCCGGGCTTGCAGCCTCCTGAAGCACAAGAGAACAGACCCTGTGGTTTTCAGCCACCGCGTTGGTGCTGGTTTGTCCCAGCAGCAGCTGCAGATGTACCTACATCATAAGACGTCCAGGGTTTGGGGCCGAGCAAGCCAGGCTCTGCTCCCCTCGGTGTGCCTGGCTTTGCCCTGTTCGCAGGTCCCGTCAGGCGTGAGAGCCCCAGACCGTCCCCGTGGGACATGGCCTGTCTCCATCAGACAAGATTCAGTGCACAGAGGGCCCATTTCCTCATGTGCCTTGTTAAAGAGCAAGAAACCTTTCCCGGGAAGTCGCCGGCACACTCTCCTCACACCTCACTGTCCGGAGTGGGTCCAGGACAACCCCAGTCCGTCTCCAGGTCAGGGACGCCTTCAGAGGTGGTCTGGGGAAGGGCGCTCCCCCTCTGGAGACTGTCGTTGGCTTGGGCCAGAGCTCTCCACGGGGGTCACGTCTGTTCCCTGAGGACACTTGCCATGTCTGGAGACTGTGCTCCCAGAGTCCAGAGCACAGATCGCATGACAGGCCACAGGACGTCTCCAAACGGGGGCCACCTGGCGCACAAGTCCAGAATCCCGAGGGTGAGAAGCGCCACCCAAGGCCAGTCAGGCTGACCCCAAAAGCTTAGAAGGGACCAGCCTCCTCGAGACTCACTGGTTCATCGGGGTGGGGGCTGTTTCTGGGCAAATCCCCCTCTCTGTTGGGAAGGGGACAGGGGTCCAGGTGGGGGACCAGCGCAGAGGAGATGGCAGCATCGGCCGCCGAGCTGAGTCCTTCCTCTCGGGGGCAGTTCCGGTTCTGACGCTGATGTGTCAGGGGCCAAGGATCTGGAAGCAGACTTGGCTGAAGCAGCCTGCACATAACAGCGAGAGGCCAGGAGGAAATACGGGATCCTAGGCCCACTGACAGCCCCCAGACAGAGCATCAGCTGGACTCAGAGACAGGGCAGGGTGACCTGCAGGAAAGGCTCAGCCCACCGAGTCCTGGCAGGATTTGGCAAAGCTGCTCAATGCTTGCGTGCTCAACTTGAGGACAAGAGAAAAATCTTAATTGGAAGACTGATGCTGAAGCTGAAGCTGAAGCCCCAATACTTTTGGCAGCTGATGCAAAGAGCTGACTCATTGGGAAAGACCCTGATGCTGGGGGAGATTGAAGGCTGGAGAAAAAGGGGGCAACAGAGGATGAGATGGTTGGATGACGTCACTGACCCAGTGGACATGAGTTGAGTGGCCTCTAGGAGATGGTGAAGGACAGGAGCGTGCTGCAGTCCACAGGGTTGCAGAGAATCAGGCGTGATTCGGGGACTGAACAGCGCTGGTCACAGTGGACGGCCAGCAAGAGAGTCCTCACCCACCTCCATCCATGAGCAAGTCCAGGGCCTGCCTGTCGGTGAAGACCCACCTGAAAGGCTGGGTGGGCTAGAGGGACCCTTCTCCTCAGGTCACGCTTTGTTGCTGCGCGTCTGGGGACACTGAGGTTCAAGAGAAGGCAGTGGGTGCTGGACATCAGAGGGATCCGAGGACGACGCCACCCACAGCATCCGGGGCATGGAGAGGCATCGTCAGGAGGGGACACAAGCCTTCACTCGAGGACTCGCTGATTCCTCCCACAAACTTGCGGCTGAAGGTGGACACAAAGACCAGAAACGCTCCCCACATGTGTCAGGTGGTCCGAGCGACCTGGACTCGTCCACCTCTGCCTGTCCTGGGACGCGGGTTTTCTGCCCGCCCAGTCATGGGCGCCTTCGGGGGAAGACAGGGTGGCAGCCCTGGGGCGTTGGACAGGGCACCACGCCCCACAGGCGCGGCCCTCTCCAAAGGGACAGGGCCCCCGGCCTGGCTCCGACCCGAGCCCGTGCCCCCGCGGCGTTTTATTTCAACCCTTTTAGAGTTTTCCCTGGGGATTAAATACATACTTTACTAAATCAACAGATTACTTAGCATCTTGTGGTATGAAAACACAAAACCAGAAACAACAGCAAAAGCCCCTGAGAGACGCCTTCATTTAAAAAATGCACTTAGCATTTGCACACGTGCGGGCCACTCAGCGGGGCTGCCTTTCATTTTAAACTGTAGCGACGGGAGATTATAAATGTCAGGCTTTACGAGGCCCTGGGTAAAAAGATACATTAGCTTAGATGTCCTGAATTATCAGTGCGTGGACACCGTTACCTTGATAAGACAGTTACAAACAGACATGTGGAGAGGAAGGTTTTAAAACAAGGGAAAACTGCTCTTTTTAACTGTTCCGTCCGTGGACCCACATCTGGAAACAGAGGCAGCGTCCGGGGGCGGTGCCGGACCGCCCAGGGCCCGCAGCCTTAGACGCAGGCGAGGCGCGCACCGAGTCGCTGTGTGAGGGGCGGTGCTGCACGCTGATGCTCGGTCCTCGTCAAGGCTAAGGAGAGGCAGGCGGGAGGTGACCACACCTGGGTCTGGTCTGTGTCAGGTCACCCCAAGACAACTCCTCGTTTGCAACTTTAACAGGAATTAAAGGCGGTTAGCCTGGCTTTTAAGACCCACAACCAGATTCAGAGCTGCGTCTTATTACTGAGCGCCCGCAGGGGGGGTTTCCCAGGCGGCTCAGTGGTGAAGAGCCTGCCAGTGCGGAGATTCGGGTTCGACCCCCGGGTCAGGAAGACCCCCTGGAGGGGGAGCGGGCAGCCCTCCAGTTCCCGCAACATTGCAGGCAGGGCCCCGGTGTTCCTGCAGGGGATCCCAGGGTCAGGGGAGCCTGGCGGGCCACAGTCCACGGGGCCCCAGAGAGTCGGACACGACCTGGAGACTGAACGGCAGCAGTGCCCACAGGCCAGTCTCAGTCAAGACCCGGCCCTTGTGGCCTGGAAGCCCCTGGCTTCCGTGTGCAAGCTCCTCCCCAGGTGCCGTCTCACCTGGATGAGAGCCAATGCCCGCGGCCACCCTTCCGAACACGCTTCTAATACTTTCTGTCTCGCATTTCCCTCCGACGCTGACTGTTGACTGTGCTGACAGGAAGAAGGGGGCTGTGGATTCGTGACCCGTTTGCACCTGACTGAGGAGAAATCACTCGTGTGAGCCTGGGGGGCCCAGCGGAGGCCCCTCCAGTGGAGGCCGTTCTAGTCCCTTCCAGGCGGGCCTGCGCCAGGAGACAGAGAAAGGAGGCTGGCTCTGGTCTTCCCGGAGAGTGGGGAGCTCGGCCGCCCACAGCTCCAGGTGCAACCCCTCAGGTCCTCGGGCCCTGCCAGGTGTTCAGAGGATTGACTGTCTTAGTTGGAACCCTTCTGAAAAGTGTGTACAGTTGTGTTCACTTAGCAGATAAGAAACCGAACACTTCAGAGGTCAGAGGGGCGCCCCTGTTCCCACGGCACACACACGCCAGCCCCGAGGCACATGTCCGCCCTGAAGGACCTGCGTCCAGCACCCACAGCCCTCACAGGGACTGGCTGTGGGTGAGCACCTGGGCTGCGGGTGGCCCACGCCCTGTCCCCTCCCCCACAGGGGGTCCACGCCCTGCCCCCCCAGGGAGCGGCAGGGGGTCCACTTGGTGGCCTCAGCTCAGCGTGCACCTTCCCTCACCCCGTGAAGGTCACTGAGCCCTGTGACTGAGGCTTTCCCCTCAACTGGCTGCACTCTGGCTGGAGAGAGGCTGGAGAGGGGCCTGCTCCCAGGGACGTGACCCCAAGGCCCCAAGAACCACGATGGTTCAGGGAGAAGGGCCTGAGACCCCTGCGCCACCCCCCCACACACACAGCACCATGGAGAACCCCGCCCCCCCCCATCGCAGCAGCACCATGGCGTGTCGGCCCTGGCAGAGGGGCCCGGGAGGACTGATGGGTTTCGGTCCTCGTGCCCGGTCGAGGAGGGACAAGCCTTAGGTCCCCTGAGCCAGAGGGCAGGACCAGCGGCGATGGACAGAGGGGCCCTCCAGCCACCGCAGCAGCCTGCCTCACAAGGCTCTCTCGTCGGTGTCCCCCCACGCCGTCACCTCTGGATAGAAGAGGGGCGAGGAAGCCCCCCAGGGGTGGGAGAGTCGGGGCTGGACCCCCAGTGGCTCCGTCCTCGGGCTCCACACAGTCTCACCCTGACCACTGTCACCTGTGAAGTAGGCTGCGGGGGGGAGACAGTGGTGGCCGGAGTCCACATGCCCCCCAGCCGCCCTCGGGTCCTCCAGCCTCCAGCCCCGTTCAGTTTCTGCTTCAGGCGAGAGTTCGAACACCAGTCTCACCCTCTGGGGCCCTCTCTCCATCAGCTCTGGCCAGCAGCTTCTGGGGAGCCGGGGGTAGTGGGTCCTCAGCATGGCCGGGGTCTCCTGCCACCCACCCCACGGCTGGTGCCCCCCAGGGCTGTTGAGGACACCTAAGGCTCTGAGCATGAGCTGTCTCTACCACAACCCATTCTGTGTGCTGACGGTCAGAGATGGGCTGGGAGGGCCTCATGGGCACTGGGCCCCTTCTTGGAGAACATGTGATAAATGCAAGGCGGGAGGCGTACTTGCCAGCCCGTTCTGCATCCTCACAGTGAGGCGGACCCCGCAGCCCCGAGCCACAAAGTAAAGAGACAGCGGCAGGGAAGGTTTCCCGAGTGGCCGCTTCGGCTCGGTGACCCCCGCACAAGGGGACCTGGAAGGTGCTCCCCACCAGCGACCCGCCCGCCAGGACTCGGTCCGGGCCAACCCGCGGGCCCAGTCCCAGCTCAGCCTCAGCACCACCATCCGAGCTGAATGGCAGCGAAGGCTGCTTCATCCATCCACATGCTCAGATCATAAGGGACAAAAGCCATCTCTCGCTTCCTGATGAAAGGAGCAAGTGGGACGCTGGGCTTTCCAGGTAAACACGCGTCTCACTGGTTGAAAAATGAGTTCCCTTCATGGGACAAGTCAACACAGGTGCCTCTAATTGAGGAGCAGGTGAGCCTGTTTCCTGCCCTTCACAATCGCCCTTTTCATGCTCCTGGGGTCCGTCCAGCCGAGCTGAGCCCCTGCGGAAGCTCCCGGGCTCCTCAAGTATCACATTTCCTTATCAACAACGGCCTCTGTGCCCCGTTTGTCTGGCTGCAGACACCTGTGGAGCAATAAAAGGCAGTTGTAATCTCTGCCAGGCCGGGGCTCCGGGGAGCTCGGCCGTCGGGGATGGACCGTTGCTCAGATCAACAGTGCCGGGTCCGTAGGAGCAAACACCCACATCAAAGTGGGTGGATCCTCAAGGAGCCCAGAGTGGTCATAAAAAGTGAGGGGGTGAATAGGGCTTTGTTACCTGCTCAGGGGCACGCGTCTGACCTGAGAACCAGACGTGAGCCCGCCGGCAGCCCGGTGGGAGGGGGACTCCCAAAAGCACCCTCTGCCCCAGCCTCCAGCCCACAGGGCAGCCCCGGGCTCAGACTGTCACCCGGCTCCTTCCCCCTGGGGTCCAGTCCACACTGTGCCCGGCCAAAGCCTGGCACGTCCACCCTGCAGGAGCCCCAGCGTGAAGCCTCCTGATGCGTGGACAGTGTGTGTGTGTGGGTGTCTGCGTGTCCACGCACTAGCCCTCAGGGCACCGCACACGGCTGCCCCCTTGGCCCTGTGGTCTCCACCCCTCCCTCCCTCAGCCCTGCCCCAGGCACCCCGTGACCTCCGCACACCCACTTGCAATGACCCCAGCCACTCCTCCCAGCACCTCCAAACCGACAGAACCCGGACATGGAGACCAGCGCTGTGGCCGGGCAGCCCCATGGTCTGCGCTCCTCGGAGGGTGGAGGAAGGTGGACCCCCCTCGGAGGACAGAGGAAGAAGGACCCCACACAGCCCCGCAGACAGACGGCTCCCCGGGGTCCTCTCCAGGTGGACGGGGGCAGCCCCGCAGACAGACGGCTCCCCGGGGTCCTCTCCAGGTGGACGGGGGCAGCCCCGTAGACAGACGGCTCCCCGGGGTCCTCGCCAGGTGGACGGGGGCAGTACGAGCCCTGGGCAGCAGCGCCCTCTGGTGGCCGCTCCTCCTGGGGGCTCCCTGCAGACTCCGGGCCCCAAATGGAGTCTGAGCAGAGCTCAGCCCCCCAGGAAGGACACACAGCCTGCCCTCGGAATGGGGTGAACTGTGTGCCCAGAAAGCTGCGTCCCAGCCCGACCCCACGACCGTGAATGAGACCTTACTTGGAAATCGGGCCTCAGGAAACCCACCCCCCTCTGTTGGGGGTTCCTCACCAGAGTCAGGAAGTTTGAAGTCGGCTTTGGATGAAAGTGGGTGAATCCACGACTGAGAAGGCGCAGGAGGGACAGAGGGAGGGAGGCAGGAGCTCCTTCGGGGGGCACGGGGGTCTCCAGGTGCAGAAGGGGACAGGGCAGCCCAGTGACCATGTGGGGCTCAGGGGTGGCCTCCAGTGGCAGGCACAGCTCAGGGCAGCAGTGAAGCCACGGAGGTCCCAAGGACCCCCCTCCCCAAGGACTCCCTAAGGACTCCCCTTCTCAAGGACCCCCCCTTCCCAAGGACCCCCTTCCCAAGGACTCCCCAAGGACCCCCTTCCCAAGGACTCCCCAAGGACCCCC
>SJYR01000165.1:1125499-1136959 GCA_006410655.1 Kobus ellipsiprymnus | reverse complement strand
CCCCTTCCCAAAGACCCCCCAAGGACTCCTGCCCCGAGGAGGAGGAGGAGGAGAGGCGCTGGGCCCCTCTGCAGGCGGGCACAGGCCCACCCTTCACAGAAAAGCTGCAATGTCTGGTTTTCTAACTTCTGTGGGTTTCAGCGTCTTAAAGGGTGGATGCTGGAGGTAGAGGACAGGTTGTCCTTTTGGAGAAGGAATGTTTTTGAGCCAAACCAGCCCTCCATCCCAGGCTGGGAAGACAGTGGGGCAACAAGAAATCAATCTTCAGGATTAATGACACCTAACACCGCATTTAAACAATGGAACAAATGCAAATTATGTGGTGTGCATGATCGCGAAGGTTTAAGTAAAGACACGATCAGGATTGCTGGGTTTTCTCTTCATCTCCAGCCAGCGAGCCCCGCCCGGCACCAGGCCTGTGGGTGGAGAGACAGAGGTATAACGCTTCTCACTGGCAATAAGAAACGGCGGTCTGAGCAGACCTGGGAGTCTGGCTTCTTGGCACCTGTGAGTCAGTGATATCCCGGCTGCCACCCCCAGCTCCAGCCGGGGCTTGCAAGTGTCACCCACAACCTCGGAGCTGGGTCACGCCCGCCTGCCCCCGGTCCCATTTAGCCGATGCTCCAGCTGAGTCACGTCCCGTTGGCACTTCTATACAGAGGACACAGACAGGACTGTCCTGGACTCCTTGGCGGCTGCCATGACGCTCTCGGCCGAAGCTGAGCCGAGGGGAGGGCTGAAGTGAGGAGACCCTGACCTTGTGCCCGAGGCAGGACCCCTGTGACGGTCCCTGCGCCCAGGTGCCCATTCTCCGGCTCCTCCTGGGGAGCCTGCAGCGCCCCAGCTGTTGGAGAAGCCCTTCTGCTGTGGCCCCTTGGAACCCTTGAGGCGAATCACAGAGACTGTGGGGACAGGATGGAAGGGTGGGCTGAACACGGAACATTCATGCTCCTCGTAAGGGAGGGAGGCGATTTTCCCGTCAAGCCCCGTCGACGCGGAACGCGGAACCCCATCATCTTGGCAATCAGGCTTTTCCTGAAGCAGGACCACCGCCGGCGGTCAGCCTCAGACTGGCCCGGGGATGCCCCCCGGGGACTCGGGCTGACCCAGTTGGAGCAGGTCCCCCGCAGACCGCAGGCCCGACCCTCAGTTGGCCCGGGGATGCTCCCCGGGGACTCGGGCTGACCCAATTGGAGCAGGTCCCCCGCAGACCACAGACCTGACCTTCAGTTATCAGGACTGTGCAGTGGGCACCTTTCAAACATCTGCTGCCTCATCTGTTAGCTTTGGAAGACAGCACAGCAATACAGGGGGCCGACCGAGGGAGAGGGGATGCTGGGACGTGGCCGGTCCGCTCAGCTGGACGCGCTGGCTCCAGGTCCCTTCCCTCCGACTCTGGCGATGGGCACCGCGCGGGTCCAGGGTCACTCCTGCCCTGTCTCTTGGCCTCAGACCCAGGGCCCAGGCAGCCTGTGCTTTCTACCAGTCGCCACTCCAAGCCAGCTTTGCAAAATCATAGCTCACCTGCCAGGCATCTCCCCAAATCACAGAGTCCTCGCATCCCAGGAGCCACAGCCTGTGAACCCCAAGGGCTGAGAAGACCCCAGCCCACTCCCACTGCTGCCCGGGAGCCCCATGCTCTTTGGGCCCCTGCGTGTGTGGGCTTCTCCTCCAGATCTCGGGGTCCTGCTCCTGAGGGGTCCTGGCCCTAGCTGGGCAGATGGAAGGGGGTCAGCAGGGCAGGCTCCAGACAGCCCCACAACCTCCCTTCTGTACCCCAGACCCCTACTGACCGGGCCTGGGCCGGGGCCTGTCCTCTGTGTCCAGCACCACGGCCAGTGCAGGCTGCGTCTGCCCCCTGGTGGTGCCCGGTGGCACTGCACAGAGGCCCTCCCTCCACCCTCCGCCCCGGAGGTTTCCAGATCCGCCTCCCCCAGGGCACCGCAGCGCCTCTTACGCCAGTTCAGAGCATGGCAGCACAAAACCTCTGGGTCTACTTAACTGAAAAAAGTGAAACTGTTTTCCATATTATCAATTTAATGCCAAGTAGCTAGCTTAAAACTCAACATTCAAAAAACTAACATCATGGCATCCGGTCCCATCACTTCATGGCAAATAGATGGGGAAACAATGGAAACAGTGAGAGGCTATTTCCTTGGGCTCCAAAATCACTGCAGATGGTGACTGCAGCCATGAAATTAAAAGACGCTTACTCCTTGGAAGGAAAGCTGTGACCAACCTGGATAGTGTATTTAAAAAGCAGAGACATCACTTTGCCAACAAAGGTCCGTCTAGTCAAGGCTGTGGTTTTTCCAGTGGTCATGTATGGATGTGAGAGTTGGTCTATAAAGAAAGCTGAGCGCCGAAGAATTGATGCTTTTGAACTGTGGTGTTGGAGAAGACTTCTGAGAGTCCCTTGGGCTGCAAGGAGATCCAACCAGTCCATCCTAAAGGAGAGCAGTCCTGGGTGTTCATTGGAAGGACTGTTGCTGAAGCTGAAGCTCCAGTACTTTGTCCACCTGATGTGAAGAACTGACTCACTGGAAAAGACCCTGATGCTGGGAAAGATTGAGGGCGGGAGGAGAAGGGGATGACAGAGGATGAGACGGCTGGATGGCATCACTGACTCGATGGACGTGAGTTTGAGTTGGTGATGGACAGGGAGGCCGGGTGTGCTGCAGTCCATTGGGTCGCAAAGAGTCAGACACGACTGAGCGAGTGAACAACCACAATTAAACAGATGGTTACTGGAAAGATACAGCTTATGGGACTTCCTGGTGGCCCAGTGGTTAAGACTCCGGGCTCCCAATGCAGGGACCTGGGTTCCATTCCTGCTCAGGGGGCTAGATCTCACACACTGCAACTGAGATCCTGGTGCAGCCGAGTAGACAAATAAATAAAAATATTTTTTAAAGATACAGCTTATACTTACGTTCATCTTCTCATTGCACTGAAAATAGGTTTACCATGTTAATACACAAATTGCACAGTCGACTCGATGGACGTGAGTCTGAGTGGACTCCGGGAGTTGGTGATGGACAGGAAATCCTGGCACGCTGCGATTCATGGGGTCACAAAGAGTCGGACACGACTGAGCGGCTGAACTGAACTGAGTGTCAATGGCTCAGTTATACACACTATATACAGCAAAGAGAAGTGAGAGTGTTAGTCCCTCAGCCGTGGACACGACTCCTTGTGACCCCACGGACTGTATCCCGCCAGCCTCCTCTGTCCGTGGGATTTTCCAGGTGAGAATCCTGGGGTGGGTAGCCTTTCCCTTTCTCCAGCGAGTCTTTCCCACCCAGGGATCAAACCCAGGTCTGCATTGCAGGCAGGTTCGTTACCGTCTGAGCCACCAGGGAAGCCCAACAAAGGAAATGCTGACACTAACTTTAAATTGTAGGAAAGCGAAACTGCCACAACCGGAAGGTGAACGCGCACGTGTCTTTGTTCGAGGGCCGACGGACACGGGGCGCTCACGTGCCAGGCGGTCTTCCGTTTGGAGTGCGCCCCCTCAGGAGGGTCAGGAGGTGGGGTTTCCCTCCAAGATGGAGAGCTGCTGCCCCAGCTTCCGGCTCTGGTGGGGCGAGGCCCTTCTGCACCTGCGGACCCCTTCCCGCTGTGGTGGGGGTGCTGGGGGAGCAGAGAGCTGCAGGGAGAGGAAGGAGCCCTCCTGGGCTTTGCAAGCACAGCAAGAAGCCGCTCTAAACACGTCTCTCCACTGACATGCATGAGGAAACCTTGGGCGCGCTCGTTCACTCAGGGAAGACCCCGGGGGCCCCTCACAGGCTGGCCTGGGGCAGGGAGGGCCGCCTGGAGCCCAGGAACAGGCAGAGCGGTCTCTCCTCTCGCAGTGTGGGGACCAGGGGGGCCGTGGATGGATGGCACGCAGAAGCAGAAACGATAACTGTGGGAATGGCAGCTGGAGACACGTCCACGCCAGGGAGAGGCCTGCAGACCGGGAGGACTCAGCCGGGGAGGACCGGGTGCGCGTCCAGGCGGGGCGGTCGTGCCGAGCCCCGGGCAGGGGAGACGCAGGGCGGAGTCCAACACGGGCTTCCTCGCATGGCCGGGAGGCACTCCGGCTGCCCGGGAGGACCCTTGGCCACGGAGGGTGAAAAGCGGGCAGCAGGAGATGACGGCGGTGGGCTGGGGTCTCAGGAATGCGGGGCGGGGGCGCTGATGGGAAGGAATGCGGGAGGTGAGACGGCAGTGGGCTGGAGCCTCAGGAAGAGCAGGGCGGGGGCGCTGATGGGAAGGAATGCGGGAGGTGAGACGGCGGTGGGCTGGGGTCTCAGGAAGAGCGGGGCGGGGGCCTGATGGGAAGGGTGTGGCGGGCAGGCCGCAGGGCCGTGTCGGCTCTCGGCATCCTCTGTGGACCCTCCAGCGCCGCCTGACATGGCCCCACGCAGCCTGCAGGGGGTCGCTTGGTGGCCCCGTTCCTGCTTCCCGCTGCTGCTGTCTCCTCGGCCCAGGGCGCTCTCGGAAGGGGACAGGGGACCGGAGGGGACCTGCACCCTCAGCAAAGACACACTGAGAGCATGTCTCTGTGGGTGGCCCGGGAGCCCGTTTGCTGACTCCAGCAAACACCTGGGAAGGGCCTCCGGTGCTGCCAGGCCAGGCTCACACCTCATCCGAAGGGACCCTCTGACCTCATGAGAGGCAGGTGTGGGAGCTGCTGTGGTCAAGCAGCCCCTCTGAGCGCCCGCATGTCCCTGCCTCCAGGACAGCTCACCACCCCCATCACCACCACCCCCGTGCCCGTCTGCTGACTCCAGCAAACACCTGGGAAGGGCCTCCGGTGCTGCCAGGCCAGGCTCACACCTCATCCGAAGGGACCCTCTGACCTCATGAGAGGCAGGTGTGGGAGCTGCTGTGGTCAAGCAGCCCCTCTGAGCGCCCGCATGTCCCTGCCTCCAGGACAGCTCACCACCCCCATCACCACCACCCCCGCTGGGAGGAGGTGCTCTGCACTGAGGATGAAGGCTTGTGAGCGACTCCTGCTCTCCCAGTTCTTTAAACTCAGAGGAGAGACAGAAGGGACGCAGGATGGCACCCTCTCTGCCCCGGGAAGAGTGGAAGCAGGGTCGGTCACAGCTGCCAGCAGATAACTGCACCCTGTTCCCTACGTCCGGTCTCAGAGCCGTCTTTTGCAACACATCTGTGACTCCAGCTTGTTTCGCGTGGCAGTTGCCAGAACCTTGCAGAAGTGTGTGAGAAGGAATTGCACAATACTCGGAGACTCACCGTGAGCCGGCAAGTCTGCAAATAATTTTCAGGATGAAAAATGAAAATGGCAATACTTGAGTGGGGGTGCGATTGGACTTAAGTACGATTCTCGTGAGACCAGGGGTTCGTTCACCCAGAGGCTCCAACTAAGAGCAGAGTTGTAATGTGCCCGGGGTGGGGTTAATCTGGAACCCCGATAGCATAAACTTGGTGAAGGCGTTAGTGATGTTAAAGGGCAGCTCAGTTTCCCCGGGGCCTGTGGGCAAGCGTCTCCCCGGTGGCTCCCAGCCCTGGAGGGAAGACTCAGGGGAAAGGGTGTCAAGAGCCACGGGGAAAGAAAGGGCAGAGGAAGCCCAAGTCAGGACTCGTCTCCCCCCGGCCCCCGTTCTCCCCAGGGCGGCACCAGGACCTGGCCACACACAGGAAGCCAGGGTAGAGGGGGGCGTGGAGAACATGGTCCAAACCTTGGTGTCACATTTGTAACAGTTTGGGGAGTTTCATGGGCTCTTGATGACCAAGCCACTCGCCAGACCAAACGGACCGGCACTTTGGCCAGGCTCCCACACCAGCATCTGTGAAGGCCCCTGGGGGTTCAGCACAGCCAGGGCTGAGGCCAAGCTCGGTGACCTCACAGGGACTGGTTTCTCCAGCAGTCAGGGTCCGGGGGCTTCTGAGACCCGCTCTTCTCTGCGGCGTGACAGCGTCAGCCCCGCGGCTGCTTCTGCAGCCTGGAAGCTGCTGCGGCCCCTGGAGCCTGCACCCCAGCCTGCCTGCGGCCCGCCAGTGTCCACCCTCTCCTCACCACAGCATCCTCTCCACACGCCCCACACCTGAGGGCCCTGGGGTGCCATGACACGTCAGTTCTCATTCCAGACTCTGCCCTGCCTCTCCCCTGTCCTGCCGACTACCTCGTGGCCATGCTCCATCCTGGGACCATCTTCACTGGGGGGGCCAGGAGGTCCTTTGCCAGATGCAAGACTGGGGTTCTTGTTTGTGCTTCGTGGCACAGCCAAGCCCAGTTACAGAGGTGGACACGGGCCATGAAGCCTTGAGGCCAAAAGGAACGCAGTCACAGGGAGACCCTGACGTCTGACCGTCCGCTGGCTCCACTCCAGGCCTGCAGGGGCCACCCGCTGACTGCGCTCATCCCACTCCGGGCCTGCCGTCCAGGCCTTGATCCCCGCAGCCCCAGAAAAGAACCTGATCTTCTCTGACCTCCCTCCTGAGTTCTACGCTGTCTCCCTGTCTCTGGCCCAAAGCAAAGGAAACAAAGGCCCCTGATACGCCCTCTCCCAGGACAGAGCCAGTCTTTGCTGTCATCTGACACCAGGTCACCGTCTCAGGCTGAGGCCCTAGCTTCGGGAGCGTATCAGGGCCCTGAGTTCCCCGAAGAAGAAGCAGTGCTTGCTGACGGAGGGGATTAAAGCCCCCCACCAGAAAGGCCCTTCAGGAGAGATGAGCGTCTTCCACGGGGCAGGCTCTGGCTTGGCCGGGACTGACCACACCCTCCCAGCCCTGCCCATGGTCCTCGCTGCCAGCATCCACACCCCAGGGCATCTCAGCACAGAGCACCGTCCACCAGATTTAGGGAGGGTCTGCCCACAGGGAGCAGGGACCCAGCCACGGACGCCTCCGTGCCATACAGCCCAGGGGGCGCCTGTGACGGCGCCTCCCCCCTGTCCTTCTCTGCCCACATGCCCACCCGCAGGGGTCCTCCCCATCCCTGGGTTCACCTCACACACTCCAAGTGGGCCCATCTGAATCCAAGGCCCAGGCCGCGGGCAGGGAGATGCCTGCTTCCGAAGGCCTGGGGAGACCTCCCACAGGGAACCCCTCACGTGGGAGCAGATTCACATGGTCCCTGCTTTAACCTCCTGGGTGCAGAAGAGTCCAGGCCAAGCCCCATGGCAGCCGGTGAGCGGCACAGAGGGTGGTGGTGTGACCGCAAAGGCTCTGCCTGCTGAGCGTGCAAGCTGCTGCCACATTCTTCTCTGTTGGAAGGCCTGCTCCTCACTCATCTGACTCCCCTTCCCTCCTCCTTCTGCCCCGGAGGCTTGGGAGGGAAGACGCCCAGGCCCCCTCCCAGGACCTGCCCCAGGACCTGTGCTGAGGCCCCTCCCAGGATGCAGTGGGGTCCTGCTGGTCCTGCTGCACCCTTCTCCTGGATCCAGCCAGGCCTGCATGCACCCCAAGGCTCGTATCTAACACGGGCTGCAGCTCTTTGTTCAGGCTCAGCTCCCAAGACCTGGGATCCCAGGGCCCAGGACCACCCCCAGGACCACCTCTGGAAGTCGCTCCCCAGATGCAACTGTATTTGAAGGGGTCCACTGTTTTGCTGTGTGCTTTTAGCTCAGCTGTTTCCAGGGAAGTGCCCAGTCGACTCCCTGTGCCGTTTCTAATTGTTGTGATTATAAACCACCCCTCAGCGGACACCCTCCTTCCTGTGATGACGGGGCCGCCCTGCTCCTCCCTGGTGACGGCCTTGAACGTGTCTTCTGTGTCTCTCTGACTCACAGGTCGCCTTGTGAAGATGACAGGGCAGTGAGGGGTCTGGCGAGACCCTCTCCCTGGCCCCCTGTACCCTGGACACCGGTCTGAGTGCCCAGCTTTGCTGGCCCTGGGCTCTCAGCCACGTGAGCCATGCAGACTCACACCCAGGGGGACCAGGGGCTGTCCGCCCTGAACCCCGACCCTCCCGCTGGTCTGAGTCCAGCGCGGGGCTCTCCGCCCACCACCAGACAGTTTTAGTGGAAGCCAGACTGTTTTCAACACCACCAAGTACCTTAGACAAAGCCTGGTTTCACATGCCAGAGCTATGTTCAACAAACAAAACATATTTTTATTACACAAATAGAGAGCGTGCTCCAGAAAGTGTCAGGCTTGTCACCACCAACACCTGGATCCCATTTCCAATACTGGCTAAAATTTGAACCATCAACTTTGAGGATGAAAAAAAGCTTTATTTTGTTTTTTACCCTGGAGATGGGGGGTGGTTCTTGATCGTCCTCAAAGAATGTCTTTTAACACTACGCACATTTAGAAACACGCTTCTAAATCCTGGATCTTGAACAATAAAGTGCTTTTTGAAAGCATATGAGGACCCAAGGGCCTCTCTCCACCCGCCCCACTCCATATGTATCTGTGAGTGTGTATATATATATAATTTACTATTAAAATATGGTCCTGATACATGCATGATTCCCAGGTGGCTCAGTGGTAAAGAACCTGCCTGCCAATGTGGGGGACACAAGAGACCCAGGTTCAGCCCCTGGATTGGGAAGATCCCCTGGAAGAGGGCATGGCAACCCACTCCAGCATTCTTGCTGGAGAATCCCAGGGACAGAGGAGCCTGGTGGGCGACGAACAGCCTGTGGGGTCGCAAAGAGTCAGGAACGGCTGAGCAACGGACCACACCCAACGGTCTGCGTGCATTTTATATGTAACGTGCACGCATGAGCAACAGACCACACAATGATCTGTGTGCGTTTCATATGTAAATGTGCACGTGTGAGCATGCTGACCACACACAATGGTCTGTGTGCATTTTATATGTAACGTGCACGTATGAGCAACAGACCACACACAATGGTCTGTGTGCGTTTTATATGTAACATGTGCACGCATGAGCAACGGACCACACACAAAGATCTGTGTGCGTTTTATATGTAAATGTGCATGTATGAGCGCACTGACCACACACAATGATCTGTGTGTGTTTTATATGTAACATGTGCACGTATGAGCAATGGACCACACACCATGGCTGCATGTGTTTTATGTGTAAATGTGCACGTATGAGCATGCTGACCACACACAATGGTCTGTGTGCATTTTATATGTAATGTGCACATATGAGCAATGGACCACACACCATGGCTGTGTGTGTTTTATGTGTAAATGTGTACGTATGAGCATGCTGACCACACACAATGGTCTGTGTGCGTTTTATATGTAATGTGCACGTATGAGCAATGGACCACACACAATGGCTGCGTGTGTTTTATGTGTAAATGTGCATGCATGATCATGCTGACCCCACTGCGCTCACGTGGGGGGTGTGAACGGGCGGCCTCGGCGCTCTGGGCCGCACCGTCTGCGATGTGCTTGAACGGCCCTGGAGACGCAGGAGCAGCCTGCGGTGGACACAGTGCCCTCCCAGCTCGCGGACGGGAGGGTGCCAGCGGCACCAACCCCCCAGGAAGGCTGAGACAGAGGCCCCCCTTTGTTAACAGGACAGGAAACCAACAGCTCCTGACACTTCTCACCCCCCCAGGCACCAAGAGTAGAAATGAGGCCCTCAGGCCAGGTCTCGGGAGCCAAGCCCTCAACCAGGAGCTACAGCCCGCGTTAGGTACAAGCCTCGGGGCGCATGCAGGTCCGGCTGGATCCAGGAGAAGGAGACTGCACCACAGGGCCAGTCGGCAGGGATCGAGCGGCCTGACTCGCAGGACACGCGGCGCCTCTGCTCAGGAGCCACCGAGGCATTCACGACCGCAGGGACGCTGGACTCGGTGGGGCCCAAGCCCCGTTCCCCACGGGGCCTTCACAAGCCCTGGGTCTGAGGCCGCTGCAGAGCATCACTCTCCTATTGGTAAACCATGTGACAGCCAGGCCTGGAGCCCCAGGGGAAGCCCTGGCTTAACAGCACCTTATAAATCCCCTGCCGACTCCTCTCCCCAGGACCCTGATGAAGCGCCAGGACCAGACGTCCAGGCCTCAGGAAGATAGCACTGGAGGGCCACTGCCTGGCTGGGGTAGGTGGAGGGGGTGTGAGTGTGCTTGTCTGTGAGTGCGTGTCTATGTGAGTGTGCTTGTCTGTGAGTGTGCGTCCATGTGAGTGCGCATCTGTGTGAATGTGCATCTATGTGAGTGCACGTCTGTGTGAGTGTGCTTGTTGTGAGTGCGCGTCTGTGTGAGTGCGCGTCTGTGAGTGTGCGTCTGTGTGAGTGTGTATGTGAGTACGCGTCTATGTGAGTGTGCTTGTTGTGAGTGTGCATCTGTGTGAGTGGGTGTCTGTGTGAGTGTATATGTGAGTGCACGTCTATGTGAGTGCACGTCTGTGTAAGTGTACGTCTGTGTGAGTGTGCATCTATGTGAGTGTTCTTGTCTGTGAGTGTGCGTCTGTGTGTGTGCATCTGTGTGAGGATGCATCTGTGTGAGGATGCGTCTGTGTGAGTGTGCGTCTGTGTGAGTGTGCTTGTTGTGAGTGTGCATCTGTGTGAATGCGTGCAGGTCTGCAAGTGTGTATGTCTATACGCATTCTCCCCACCACACACATTCCACGATATTTTCAAAAGAAATCAATGGAAAAATTAACCAAAACTTTAAGGGAAAGGAAGTTATCTTTATGTAGCGGGATATAAGTGAGGTCTCTGCAGATGTCTCCTGTCTTGTAGTTTACGGTGGGAAATAGATAAACTTTCACATATAAAAGCAAATCAGCAGACCCCAAAATTAACAACAAGTGAAACTCATTATGTAGCCAATTGGTGTCATAACCATGGAAAAACTGCTTTTGGTAACGTTAGTTGTTTTTTACAAGTGTATTGACATATAATTGATATATATTAAGCTGCACTCACACAACTGGCTGCATGTTGCCCTATGGACTCGCCCATGAAGCCATCATTACAGGTGAGATGCTGACCACGCGCCCTCAAACGTCTCTCCCGCAGCAGTTCCAGAGAAGGCCCAGAAAGCAGCGGGAGGACCCCAGGGCCAGGCACGCACCCAGGCTCAGGGCGCCGCCCGGTCTGCGGGCATCTGACCGGAGCGAAGGAGGCCACCGTGCTGAGGCTGGAGGGGGCGCGGCAGGGGGACGCCAGCGCCGGGGGTGAGACCGAGCGGGGCTGGGGGGCTGTCGAGGAGGAGGGGCAGGAGCGCGGAGGATGGCCCCACAGAAGCTTCCAGAGATGGTTCTCTGAGTGACTGCTGGAGGGCAATGAAGAGTGGCCCTGAGCTACCCTGGGTATCCTTGCGGGGGACAAGACCCCCGCACCTTCAAGACACACTCTGCTTACTGAAGACCCAAGAGGAGGCACCGTCCCTCCTCCTGGACCTCGCTCTCCAGGAAGGCGTCCCACTGGAGCTGGAGGGCGGACGAGACAGGGAGGAGCCCCTGGCGGCGTGTGCGGGGTGGCCGACCCCAGGCCCCGCACCGGGCGTGCGCTAACACGGTCACTGCTCAGAGCGCCTCTCGGGAGCAGACACCCGCGACCTCACTGCACTCAG
>SJYR01000165.1:1100696-1116871 GCA_006410655.1 Kobus ellipsiprymnus | reverse complement strand
CCCTCCCCACCCCCCACCTGCTCACGCCCCCGGGGAGGGGTCCTCTGTCTGCTCAGAAGGACACAGGTCCGGGTTCTCGGGTCCCTGAGCCCAGGTGAGTCTGACCTGCTTGATCCTCTGGTGGCTGGAGGGGCCGCTGGGCTGCCAGGACCCCCAGGGAGCCGCCCTCTGCTTGGTGGGCGCCCCCTCTCCCCCCACGAAGCCTCCTGGGTGACAGGACGTCTGGCCAACCTCTCCACAGGAGGGGTCAGGTTGCTCAGCACTCCTCCCCCAGCCACACCTTCCCCCCGACCCTCACCGAGACAGACGTCAGCCACACCCGCTCCTCCTCCGCGTCTCCAGCTGCACACCTGCTGTCATCACAGGCCCGCCCTGCCCGGAAGGCCACCCTTATCCACCCTTCCAGACTGAGGCGTCCGGACACTTCCTCCTCCCTCCAGCCCCGTCCTCACGCAGAGCTCTTCTGCAGGCCCTGTGGTTCCATGCCAAGGCTTCCTCCTCCCTTGAAGGCACCCACGAGGGTCTCCAGGCCCCAGAGCGCATGCAGGGGCCCGGCCTGGACGGGGCGCTGCAGAGGCGGGCCGGCCGCTCCTCCTGGGGCTTCTCGCCTCAGCATCAGAGACTGGCCTGCGGTCACTTTGAAGGCACCCACGAGGGTCTCCAGGCCCCAGAGCGCATGCAGGGGCCCGGCCTGGACGGGGCGCTGCAGAGGCGGGCCGGCCGCTCCTCCTGGGGCTTCTCGCCTCAGCATCAGAGACTGGCCTGCGGTCACTGCTCCGGTGGCCCGTCGTGGCCCCTATTTTCAGAAGGTAACCCAGATAAGGAGTTCTAAACCCTCTGTTCAGTCCCGGTCTTCCCCGCAGGCTCGGCACTCACTGCCACGTCTTCCCGGGGAAGGAGGATCCAGTCTGTGAGACCCGCAGGCAGGGCCCGCCGCTGCCATGGAGGCTGTGCAGAGCACCTTCCGCCCTGCACCCTCGGGCTCCGGCCCCGGCTGGCCCTTCCTCACCCCATGTCTCCCAAGGTGGGCTCGTGGAGCTGCTCACGGCGTCACCCAAGCCTCCTCTCTAAGATCCTTCTGCTCAAATCAACTCCCGGTGAATCCCGCCTGGCTTCTGCAAACCCCAGAGCCTGTGTTCTGAACGTGTGGATCCCACGACCTCCACTGACTGCGCAGCTCCTGTCATGCTTTCCTGTGTGTCTTCACCTGTATTTGTGAGATACCTTGTTAAAAGTGCCAGTCTCGTGACTGGCAAAGAGAGAACATTCCAGTGACAGCTGGTATCATTTCTCTTACATCTAGATTTTTCATCTTCTCAAGGACAGTAAAACCACCCTCTGCTGTTTTAACCCAACAGGTTAAAACTGACTCTAACAGTTACTGAGTGGTGGCAAAGTAGAAGGCCCCCTGTCTGTTAAGTCAGGTACAGCCGCTCCACAAGGCGTTGAGGACCCAACGTCCCAGCAGCAGAGAAGTTAAATCGGCACCGGTGACCGTGGCCTGACCCGCTTAGTGCCCCGGGCTGGCTCATGGCTACTGCTGGCTGAGCGCCTTCCGACCGCTTCTGCACATTCTTGGGGAGGGGGAAAGCAAGCAGTCGCCGTCGTCAAGGACCGCCCGTCCTCCACGCGGTCTTCTGCAGTTGCCTGGGGCTCGAACGTTGCCATCGCTGGCAGGCGTGGCGCTGAGGCGACGGGCACAGAGCTGTCGTGAAACAGGGTGCGCGGGCTCTGCTCTGGCCTGTTCCTCAGACCGACGATCAACAGCTTCATCTTGAAACAGAGCCATGAGCCGTGACAACGGAAACACCCTCTGAGGAGGACCTGCCCAGAGTTTCATATTTTCCTTGATGAATAAAATCACACACCCTTTGCTAGAAAGCCTCTGGGTGCTTACACAACATTTTAAGACCGAAACTGATAAATTCATTGGCGTTGAACTGCCCACTAAGTCAGCCAGCCTAGGAGCTGATTCTCGCCTCCCAGCACGGCGCTCTGGGCATCTGGTCGGCAACGTCCAGGGTCGCCATGGGCATGGAGCGGCCACGTGAGCAGCCCCCTGGGTAAACACGCATCCCTCCCCACCCGAGGCCCGTGGGGGTCACCGGGCGGCTTGGAGCTGAGGGGCAGGGATGGGACTCGTGAACCGGCTTCTAAGCTGGGGCAGAGACCCTGACAGGGGCTCGCCCACCCCCGCACCCCTGCAGCATCACCTGAAGGACCGCAAACAAGGGCGGTTCACAGGCTCTGCCTGGCTCAGCAGCCTGATTAAGCTGGCTGAGGAAGAGGGTGGCCTGCATCAGCGGTTTCTGGAAGTGTCCCGGGAAATTCCACACACAGTCAGGAGGACAAGCCCCGGAGAAGTGGAGCGAGCTGTGAGGAGCTCTTTTCCCGGAGAAGTGGAAGGAGCTGTGAGGCTCGGCTGGGCCTGGCCTGAGAGACGCCCTGTCTCATCGGGGTACCAAGCGGAGCACCCAGGGTTTCCCCACAGAGAGTCCTGGGGTCCCAGCCGGTGTGGTCCCCGTGCTTCTCAGCCACCTGTTTCTTGAGAAGGTGGAAGTCCTGGGTTCGGTCCAGGGGTTCTGACCGGGAGGTCTGACTCCCGAGCCCATAGTTCACACTGCGGTGACCCCCTCCCCCACACTGATTCTGGGGTCAGACACAGGTGGCGATGCGTCAGGGCTGACCCGGGCCTGGAGTCAGTCACTGAAGGTCAGCGTCTTCAGGGAGTCCAGGGAGGGCCAGCGGACACTCCCGGCTGACTCGCAGCAACAAGCAGACGGAGGTTTACGAAGCACGGTGCTTGCTGCAAATGTTGTTTGGTTGCTAAGTCATGTCTGACTCTTTTTCGACCCCATGGCCTTTAGCCCACCAAGTGCTTAGTAAATGTATAATAAATTAAGAGAGAAACACAGTCTAAACGTTAGGAAACTATGGGCAGAATTTCGTTTCCTTTAGTTCCCTGCTTTTCCAGATTATCTAATTAATTCTTTAATATTTATATGCAGCTGACTTCATAACGTTATGATGTTTTTTAATAATGAAGTTTTTGAAAATAGTAACACTTGGTGTAGCCAGATGGTGCGGCGGAGGCCATGTCTCCACGCAGCACAGACTTTCTGAGGGGCAATGTTTTCACTCGCTCTGTCTCTGACCTCAAGACACACAGATGGAGCTGAACAAATGCGCGCCTGCCGTGGAGCAGGTCACAGCAAGCGTGTGATGAGATCCAGGCCCTGAACTAACAGAGAGCACCCCATAAACCTCTGCCAGCCGGGGGAGAGTCACCTCGAGACACAGACACCGTGGCAGTGGACAGGGCGGGCCCAGGAGAGGGGTGGTCCAGCCTGCTGGGAGGGGCAGTCGGGCGAAGGGCCCAGTGTGGGGGGAGGGAACCTGGGGCAACGTGAGCCCCCCAGGGAGACGAGTGCTCCTCCTCTCCCAGGAAGACAGCATCAGGGGCCAGGCCTCCCCCGGCAGACGGGCCCGGGGTGGACAAGGCCGGGGGGCAGCCCAGCAGGTTCGGGAGACCGCACAAGCCAGGAGGGGGTTCATAAACAGATCCCTTTGTCTGCACACAAAGAAAGACTCGGGTGCTGGCTCGGCGGTGAAGAACCCACCTGCCAAAGCAGGACACGTAGAGACCCAGGTTCGATCCCCGGGTCGGGAAGATCTCCTGGAGGTGGAAATGACAGCCCACTCCAGTGTTCTCGCCTGGAGAGTCCCATGGACAGAGGAGCCTGCGGGCTGCAGTCCACAGGGTCACAAAGAGTCGGACACGCCTGCAGTGACTGAGCGTGCGCACCTGACACCCACACGGGTGGTGGACGACACGGGCGAGCGCCATGGAGTCCCGGAGCAAAGACCAGGTCGCCAGCAGCACGGTGTGACCTCCTCTTTAACATAAAGTATCAGCCCCCGGAAAAGAGCATACAAATCAGACCAAAAGAAAAACAAGGTAGTTGCATTAAGCTCTGGGAGCTGAGGTTTTGGACTTCTTTCTTTTCTCTTTTGCTTATCAATATTTTCCAAACAGTCTAGAATAAGCATGTATTAGTTTTGTACCAGCAAAGGAACATAAGAGGGTTTTATTCCCCAAATAAACTAAATTAGGAATGTGCGGAAGACAAGCAGGTCTGGCTCTTATTCGGCGTCACCCCGGAAGCCCTGTCTCTTCACGTCTCAGGAGCATGACCGGCACAATTTCTGCCATGGGTTTATTTAATTCCAGGCCCGTGCGTCTCAGCAAACCCTGCCCAACCTCGGGGCTTGTGGACACAGAGCTTTCTGGCAGCAGTGATGTCAGTACATACGAGGTTTCTCACTCTGAAGGTTTTTTGAAACCTCCTGATCAGCTCTGGTTCTGTCTCTCTTAACAATTCTTTGTCATCTTACTGAATTTGTTTGAATTCTCCCCTTCCCTTCATTTCCTTTTTTAAAAAGTCTGCAATTTTTTCCCCTACGTACTATATAAGCACTCTTCTGCCTATTTAAAACTCACCGTGTACACCAGTGTGTGATCAAATTACGTGATACAGTCAGTGTTCAATCTTTTTAAGATGAAAAACTCAACAACTTCCCATGGTTCAACCCAGCGGAAGAGTCTTGTGTGATACTGTAAGAGGATCTCGAAATCTGTTTGATTTTACTCCCATCCGGCTTCTTCCTGGGTGGAATTCTATTGTATATGGGGTAGATTCTGATCTAATCTAACACTGAGCCTGATTAATGTTTTACATGGAAAGCGTTTAGGTCATGGCTGCCTGCAAAAGTTACGCCTTTCTTCTCAACGGTTGTTTTTCTTCCTCCCTACCCCCTAAAGAGCCGCTGTACAGGATTCTGACAACCTTTCTTCTCATCTGAAAGCATTTTATACCTGCCTATTTAGTTACACTCTATTTATACTCTGAAACTATCAGGGAGTTATTACAAAATACATCAAAACTTTAAAATATTTAAACATTTATTATAAAAATGTCACCTTACTGTATACAATATAATAAGGAAGGAAAAAATTCATATTTCTCCAACAATAACTACGATTTCCAATAAAATTTCATTTTTGAAAAAAAAAATCTGCATTTCTCAAAAGAAGATTCACAAGTGTCCCCCAAAGTTGCCCTTTTCGTCCTTTTCTGGCTTTCCTCCCAGGTAAATGCAGAGCAGTCTCACCTTTGAAAGCTGGATGCTTTCTGATACCAAGGCTGGCTCCAGGGAGCCCACACCCAGGCGAGGATGCACTCAATTCTCAGTCCCAGGAGAAGGTGCCTTGATTGCTGCTCAGCCTTGGCCTGAGAGACGAGCGCTGTCTGAGTGGTTCTGTAGAGGTTATCATTAATTTCCTAGTGTAAACGCAGACAGGTTTCTTAACCCTCACGATCTGAATTCCTAAATCAGCAGGGTTACCTGGAGCCGTACCCCATCCCAGGCAGGTACAGAAGGTGAGCGGCCTGGTGCAGGGACAGGTGAGCGGCCTGGCGCAGGGACAGAAGGCCTGGGCAGCTCCTCCATCCCAGCGGGAACCTCAGGTTGTGACTGTCAGGCCTGGAGGTGGTGGTGGTGAGAATTCAGACACAGGTGGCTGTAAACCGGAACCGCCCCTCGCTCTTTGCTCCCGGTCGGAGGGCTGTCCCTGCTCCCGTAATCTCATGAGCCAGAAGCACATGAGGACAGCCAGCAGCGTGTCTGCCCAGCAGTTAACATCGTCTCATTTAATCCCACACAAACTGCTTACCAGCTAGACGTGGACAGCTGCATCAACGTGCCGCCAAGTTTCCCGATTCTCGAGGACTGAGGTGCTCCCTTACTCCCCAGTCGTAAGGGACAGCCTGGCTGTGAGCAACGCTGCGGCTCCTCCCAAGCGAAAGGTGCAGGAGCACGTGTGTG
The DNA here is from genome assembly GCA_006410655.1 of Kobus ellipsiprymnus. Classification (NCBI taxonomy): domain Eukaryota; kingdom Metazoa; phylum Chordata; class Mammalia; order Artiodactyla; family Bovidae; genus Kobus; species Kobus ellipsiprymnus. The sequence continues at coordinate 1,110,985 of SJYR01000165.1, read as the reverse complement.
GCCTCTCCAGACGCCGCCGGCCACGGGCATCGGGGGTGGAGTGTCTGACTCGCGCTCGGGAGCGGACGATCCGTGGACGCCATGGGCCAGCCTCAGCCTACACACGGCGTCACCTTCGTGAATCTCAGCGGGCTCCTCCCACGCGCGGAAATCCCCATTCAGAGCAGGTGCACCTGTAACGGACGCCTCATTCGCTTAGGGTGTCCCTCTGAACACCCTTCTTTTGCCAACAGCCCCAGACGTCGCCGCACGCCGGCCCTCACACTGCGGGCTTCTGACTGTTGACTTCTCTGACAGAATATCTGAACAGGAAATCACCAAAGAAGACCTACAGACATGTTTTTAAAAATCCAAAAAATGTTCAATCTAGATGTTAGTCTAAGAATCATAGAAAATTAGGGGAAAGTTTAAATGACACCTTGTATTGGCCAGACTTTTTCAGAGGGTGGGGCAGAATTAAGCACTTTACTTCAGGATGACTTAGACTAGAGAAAAATAATTGATATCATGTCCATGAACAGAGGGGTTGTAAAATACATTATTATATTGTCACAAAATGAGATATTAGGCATGAACATAGAAAAAGGAGAAAAAAGTGTAACCTAGACAGCATATGAGAAAGCAGAAACATTACTTTCCAACAAAGGTCCATCTAGTCAAGGCTATGGTTTTTCCAGTGGTCATGTATGATTGTGAGAGTTGGACTGTGAAGAAAGCTGAGCATTAAAAAATTGATGCTTTTAAACTGTGGTGCTGAAGACTCTTGAGAGTCCCTTGGACTCCAAGGAGATCCAACCAGCCCATCCTAAAGGAGATCAGTCCTGGGTGTTCTTTGGAAGGAATGATGCTAAAGCTGAAACTCCAGTACTTTGGCCACCTCATGTGAAGAGTTGACTCATTGGAAAAGACTGATGCTGGGAGGGATTGGGGGCAGGAGGAGAAGGGGATGACCAAGGATGAGATGGCTGGATGGCATCACTGACTCAATGAACACGAGTCTGAGTGAACTCCAGGAGTTGGTGATGGACAGGGAGGCCTGGTGTGCTGCGATTCATGGGGTCGCAAAGAGTTGGACACGACTGAGTGACTGAACTGAACTGAAGAAAGATTAGATTTGCATTAAAATTATATTTACACAGAAATCTGTGGGAAGATATGACATATTCAAAGCTGTGTATGATGGGCTGGATTTATGGCAAATGTTGTCCTGTTAGTGATTTACCTGTCATCATGCATTTCTTTAATAATCAGCAGAGCAACCGAGTTATTTCCACATGTGAAGAGAAAATATTTTTGATAGTAGCTACCCAAAAGTAGGGAGAATATGGTAGCTGCCCCATGAAATTATCCCCAGACCACTGTGTAATTAACATACTGCTGACCTCCTAACAGCCCACCTTGGGTGCACGGGCACGCATTATAACCTGGACACCAGAGTCTGGAAAGTGGCGGCACGTGTCAGTGACCCCTCTGCAGGACCCCCAGGAGAATTAGGACGTGTGAGACAGAGGACCGGACGTAAACACTTTATAATAAACTCTGGACAACCAACATCTGTCTGTAGCACAGAAAGCAACCAGAAATATATAAACGGTAACACTGACCACCATTACCCAAATGATGGAGGACCACAGATGAGCAAGTCGCCTTCGGCGTACCATTCACATGTAACAGTGCGGACATTAGAGCTGCCTTTACAGTGGAAAAATAAAGCTCAACAAAACTGAAGTTACAAGGCAGCATTATCTTCTCCAACTCAATTCCACCTTACAGAAGGCTAGAGACTTACAGATTTAATCTTGGAACAAAAATGACTGCATTGCTAATTGACCATAGGACACAGCGTCCTTCGGTGTTTTGAACAGAGCAACACACACAGAGACACACAAATGCATTCTCCTTGAGATGCTTGCCCCCCACACACACACCGCCGTGTGCCAACACGCTGTCAACAGCACTCTGAGGCTTTCTCACCACGCAGCTGTCATCTCAGAGCTCTGATGAAACAGACACCCACCCAGGCGATCATCACGGAAGGAGCTAGGAGTGAAACATCGCTGAGCTAATACTCAAATTGCGCATGTAGAGAAAGGGGAAAGGAGGAATGAAGACGTGACTTCAGTTTTAAAATGAGAAGAACGCAGTGCAATAACCTGGCTCCTTGACATGCGACTTTCATGCTGTGGAAACCACATCAAGCCAAGACGCCCAAGTCTGGAGGAGCGATGTCATCATCAAGCCAAGACGCCCGAGTCTGGAGGAGCGATGTCATCCTGTGAGGGTTACGGTGGCTGCAGGCGAAAGCCACATGGAATCTCAGCCCTGCTGCCTCTTGGTTGCTGATCACGGGTGTTCTCAGGCCGTGCACACCAGCACGGAGCCACCTCCCCGCGTGCACACCCTGGGGAGCCCTCTCTCGAGACACTTACTGGAGCTTCACGCCATGGGCTGCCTGCTCGCTGCTCCATCCAGACACAGGAACGGCAGGAACTACTGCTCAATAATTAAATCCATGTTTTACGTGGATTTACATGGATTTTTACGTGTCTCAATCAAGAGACAATGCTCAAGGCCCTTCACGAACACCCAGAGATACTGAAAACGTGCACAAACCTGAATTCAGACCTCGTCAGCCATCCTTCTAGTTTTTCAAAACCAAAGCAGACATCATCAGGAGGGAAACCTCCAGCACGACAGAAGCGGGTCTCAGCAGAGTGCTGCCTCCCCAGCGGCGAGCCCGGGCCACGAGCTCACCGGTCCCCTCTCGTCCCAGGACTTGCGCTGGCCCCACTGTGAATGTTCTACCAGCCTCCCCGTGACCCGCTGCGGCCTGAAGGTGGGCTGCATTCGCCTTTCCAAGAAGGCAGCTGGGACGGCTGCAGTCAGACATCGGTTACACGACATCTGGCGTCTTCTCCTGACCCTGTCGGGGGCAACTCCCAGGGCTGCTCAGGGCAGAGCTGCACGCAGTGGTCCAGCCCAGGCACCACAGACCTGGAGCCAGGGAGGAGCCTCCACCCCCTGAGCCCCAGGTACACCGGGGAGCTGACGAAGCAGTCTGCTGGTGGGAGGCCACAGGTCCCAATCTTCTTTATGCGATGATCTTATAGATAAAGGGAAACCTATGTGCTGACGCAGAACCTAACTGCTTAATCCCCAACTGCCTTTGGCAAAAATATAATTATCGATTTCATATGGTTAGTTTAACATGCATACAGGCCAGTGTGTATTTGCTACAGCTCTATTAGCATCATTCTCTTTCATCAGAATAAACAAGCCACTATAGTCTTTATCGAGTCCTAGGCAAGGAATACCTATATAGCTCTCTTCATCTTTAATATTTTCCCTAACTACTGTACGAATGTGGTGATAGCTAGAGAGGTCTGAAGACACAACACCGTTGGTGGATTTTCCTTTATTGGTCAAGAAGACTCATCACGTTTTTAACTTACAAATTTAATTACTGGAAAAGACTCTTGAGAGACCCTTGGACGGCAAAGAGATCAAACTAGTCAGTCCCAAAGGAAATCAACCCTGAACGTTCACTGGAAGATGGGTGGACGGACAGACTCACGCACAGACGGAAAGACTGGTAGGCAGACCCGTACATATAACGTGGATGGATGAGCAGACACATGCATGCGTATACAGGTGGATAGACATGCACACACGAAGATGGATGGGTACACAGACAGACAGTCAGACGACAGGCTTGAGGACGGCCGTGCCTTAGACCACATAAATAAGGCTTAATCCAAGGGGGACTGAGTTGCCATCGCTGTTCCTTATCTGACTCTCTGTGACCCCGCGGACTGCAGCAGGCCAGGCTTCCCCGCCCTTCATGGCCTCCCAGAGTTTGCTCAAATTCATGTCCACTGAGTTGAATGTTAGAAAATATTTAATTATCTTTACATATCTCTTGAACCTTGCATATTACTTTTGTAATAAAACTCAACAATGTAAAAATGTATTATCTGGGGGATGATCGAGGAAAACCATGATATAATTTTTTCTCTTTTTTTTTTTTTTGGCCAAACCACTCCAGCTTGTGGGATCTCAGCTCCCAGACCAGGGATCAAACCCAGGTCCTGGCAACGAAAGTGCAGAGTCAAAATCACTGGACCACCAGAGAATTCCCTAGATATAGTTCTAAAGTTTCCTTTCAGCTCAATGATGAACAAATTACCAAGAGTTTATTCAGCAGCTGTTACTAGGAAGCTACTTGGAGCCAGGCTAGCACCTAAAATACATCAGTTTAAAAACGAAGGTCTCTGTTCTCACCCGGCTTACAGTCTAGTGGGGGAAACAAACAAGGAAGAAGGATCATAACAGACAAACAAACTAAAGAATGTGAGCAGACAGTGTGCTGCAGAAAGGAAAAGCGGACAGTGAGCCCGGAGGCAGTGACAGGCCTAGGCCGGCCTGATAGGAGCCTGAGCGGGAAAAGGCATGAGGAGTGGAGAGGAGACCCCATGGACATGGAGGCCGAGACTTCAGGGGAGGGCATGGCACGTGCAAAGGCCCCAGGGAGCCAAGGGGCCGTAGGAGGCCCAGCTGGAGGGGCCAGGACATGGGTGAGGAAGGTGGGGGCCAGGAGGGGTCAGAAGGAGGAGGGCGTGTGGGGGCGGGCCTTCCCCCCATCTCCCGCTCCCTTCAGTCTCTCACAGCATGTAGGGCTGTGTGTGTGCATGTGAACACTGGCTTACTGCACGGAGAAGGCGATGGCACCCACTCCAGAACCCTCTCCTGGAAAATCCCATGGACGAAGGAGCCTGGTGGGCTGCAGTCATGCAGTCCCTAAGGGTCAGACATGACTGAGCGACTTCACTTTCACTTTTTACTTTCCTGCATTGGAGAAGGAAATGGCAACCCACTCCAGTGCTCTTGCCTGGAGAATCCCAGGGACGGGGGAGCCTGGTGGGCTGCCGTCTATGGGGTCGCAGAGTCGGGCACCACTGAAGCGCCTCAGCAGCAGCAGCAGCAGCAGCACAAGAGAACATAACAAACAAGAGAACAAATTAACCCAGTGGAGAAAGCCACTCAGAACCACAGCAAACTGACAACGACTCTTAACTTTCTGCTGCCCCACAGCGACCCTGCCGGCTTGCAGCTGCACTTTTTAAACACTTACAAGCTTTAATTCAGTTTGTTTTTTCTTGGCATCTTATACACATTTCCTTCACCCCTGTTTAGTTACAGTTGAATGATAGTCTTAAGAGCTACATAAATGTATAATCATTGAATAAGACACATACTTTCAGACCCTCCAACACTCTCAAAGGAGAGGCCCGCCCCTCTGCGTTCACCGTCACCCCAGGGGAGGGCAGGGGGTAAGGGAGGAGGTGACGGCTGGCATCTGAGCCCCAGGAAACTCGGGGTGGGAGGTGGAGTCCAGAGTCTGCAGTCTCGGGCCCCACGTCCTTCCCGGGCCAGGAACGTGGGAGACGCTCCCAAGAGCACTAAGGACGCAAGCGCCTCCCTGGGGCTCCCCCGACAGTCAGAGGGTGAGGAGCCCTTGGGTCCTCTCATCGCATCCCTAAATGCCAGAACAGCAGAGGCTGGCTGGGGTAACTGGGCACTCCAACTGCCTCATACCCCCCGAGGCCTGCCCACCTCCAGAGCAGGAGCACTGAGGCCCAAGGCTCAGGGAGGACCGCCCAGCCTCTCTGACCCCCGCGGCCCCAGGCCAGCACCGGGACTTTAGAGCCCTTTTCTGCCTGCCCCACGTGGAGGACAAAACCCGCAGCTCTTTAGGGCTCTTGATTCTTTCTTCCCCCACTTCCCCTCCTTTTCCATTCTGGACAGTTGATGGGTTACAGATAGAAAGATGGATCGATGGATAGGTGATCGATGGATCGGTAAACAGGCTAACAGGAGCTCCCCTGGTGGCTCAGTGGCGGAGAATCCACCTGCCGAGGCAGGAGACTCGGGTTCGATCCCTGACCCGGGAAGACCCCACACACCACAAACCACCTAAGCCCGTGCGCCTCAACTACTGAGTCACGCGGCAGCACTGCTGAGGTCCGCGTGCCCTAGGGCCCTCGCTCTGCACCAGCAGAGAGGCTGCTGCGCTGAGAAGCCCGCCACGCTCAGCAGCTAGAGCAGCTCCCGCTCGCCACAGCCAGGGAAAGCCTGGGCTGCCACGAAGCCCCAGCACAGCCCAAAGTGGACCAATCAACGTTTACAGAAACACATGATGGCTAGATGGTAGACAGATGAAGGGATGGGCAGACAGATGACACCCAGAGCTACTGACGCAGATGAGGTGGTCGTGCACGGGCCCAGCATCCCCATCACCGTCCGTATGATGCAAGGATGCAGCCTGATAACCCCGCTCAGAAAGCCTGCCCAACCCAGGAGGCAGCCTCAGCGAGACGGAACCAAGGAGCAGCTACAAAACGACCGGTTATGGAAGCGCTGCGTCTCCAAAGTGCTGAGTCAGGGCCGAGGAAAGTGCTGAGTCAGGGCCGAGGAAAGTGCTGAGTCGGGGCCAGGGGAAGTGCTGAGTCGGGACTGAGGAAAGTGCTGAGTCAGGGCCGAGGAAAGTGCTGAGTCACGGGCCAGGGGAAGTGCTGAGTCACGGGCCGAGGAAAGTGCTGAGTCGGGGCCGAAGAAAGTGCTGAGTCGGGGCCGAGGAAAGTGCTGAGTCGGGGCCAGGGAAAGTGCTGAGTCAGGGCCGAGGAAAGTGCTGAGTCGGGGCCAGGGGAAGTGCTGAGTCGGGACTGAGGAAAGTGCTGAGTCAGGGCCGAGGAAAGTGCTGAGTCACGGGCCAGGGGAAGTGCTGAGTCGGGGCCAGGGAAAGTGCTGAGTCGGGGCCGAGGAAAGTGCTGAGTCGGGGCCAGGGGAAGTGCTGAGTCGGGACCGAGGAAAGTGCTGAGTCAGGGCCGAGGAAAGTGCTGAGTCACGGGCCAGGGGAAGTGCTGAGTCGGGGCCAGGGAAAGTGCTGAGTCGGGGCCGAGGAAAGTGCTGAGTCGGGGCCAGGGGAAGTGCTGAGTCGGGACCGAGGAAAGTGCTGAGTCAGGGCCGAGGAAAGTGCTGAGTCACGGGCCAGGGGAAGTGCTGAGTCGGGGCCAGGGAAAGTGCTGAGTCGGGGCCGAGGAAAGTGCTGAGTCGGGGCCAGGGGAAGTGCTGAGTCGGGACCGAGGAAAGTGCTGAGTCAGGGCCGAGGAAAGTGCTGAGTCACGGGCCAGGGGAAGTGCTGAGTCGGGGCCAGGGAAAGTGCTGAGTCGGGGCCGAGGAAAGTGCTGAGTCGGGGCCAGGGGAGGTGCTGAGTCACGGGCCAGGGAAAGTGCTGAGTCACGGGCCAGGGGAAGTGCTGAGTCGGGGCCAGGGAAAGTGCTGAGTCACAGGCCAAGGACAAGGCGGGCCCTGCTCCAGGCTGAGAGGCTTCCAGCGCGAAAGGCCAGGTAAGCACGCTATTCTGCAGGGGGCTGCTCTGAGTCAGAGGACGTTAAGTGGGATTAAACCCGCACTGGGTCTGAAGATTAGATGATGATTATGAACCAATGACAATTTCCTGATTTTAAGGACTGACTTTGGTTATCTAAGATACCAAGTCTGTGCAGGAAGCACGCACTAAGACATCTGGGGCAGTAAGTATTGCACTGAGACATGCCTGTGAGAAAAAGTCAGTTGTGACCTCCCTGTCTCGTACAATAAACAAAAGGCCTTCTTAGGTGGATTGTAGATTTAAATAAGAAAGGTAATATAATAACGTTGCTAGAAGTAGCTTTACATAATATCTTCAAGCTTTAAATAATGTCTTTGATTTTCTTGAAGCAAAAATATCTTTAAAATGTCCCCAACAGGATCAATGATAAGTAAGACTACATAAAAATTAAGAACTTCTGTTCCTCAAAAGACACCACTGAGTGAGTAAAAGATGGGGAGACAACAGATAACCAAAAAAGGCTCCTGGCCAGTCTTCCTCTCTAAATCTCTCTTTGGAATAAAATGTAAAGAGGAATCATTCATTTTTTTTTCTTTTTGATTACAAAGAAAGTAGCATTAGGAAACGTTAATAAACTCATTTTATAGTTTAGAAAAGCGAAGGCAAAAGAGGTTGGAATTGAGGTCTCTTTAGTCTCAGCCTAACGTTTTTTCTCAATATTATAAGATAAATATAGATAACCAAGGGAAAAAACAAAAGAAGCATAACCTGAAAACTCCATGATACAAACACTCAAGAAACGAGGAGTCAATGAGAATTTCTTCACTCAGATAACAGACACCTAAGGAAAACCCACAGCTAACACTGTACTCGAGAGTTCAAGAGTGAGTGTCCCTTCCCCTCCAAGAGCAGGAGCAAGATAAGAACGCCTGTTCTCACCACCTCTGTTCAACCTGTGCTAGAAGTTCCAGGCAGAGTGATAAGGCAAGAAAAGCAAATTAAAGCCATCTAACTAAGAAAGCAAGAAATGTGTCCAGATGACACAATTTTGTGAATTTTTTAAAATGCAAAGGAATCCACTAAAAATCCATTAAACTAATAAAAAAATTCAGAAAGCTTGCTTGGATCAGTATACAAAAATTAATTGCTTATTTCTATACACTAGCAATGAACATCCTGAAAACGAAATTAGAAGACATTTCCATTTATAATAATTTGAAAAGGAATAAAATTTGTAGAAATAAATTTAACAAAATAAGTGCAAGATTTGAACACTGAAAACTACAGAACATTGTTCATTAAAGGCCTAAACAAGTGGAAAAACCACCACGTTTATGGTTCACAAGACTCACCCTTAAGGCAGCAATGCTTCTTCAATCAATAGACAGATTCCAAGCGGTCGCCCTCAAAATCCCAGCTGCCTTCTTTGCAGAAATTGACAAGCTATGCTTAAAACTCAGGTGGAAGTGCAACAAACCCTGAACAGTCCAAAACAGTCTTGAAAAAGAACAGAAGTGGATGACTCACACTTCTTAACTGGAAAGCTTACTACAACGCAACAATAATCAAAAAATGCAGAATTGGCTTAAGGACAGACAGGTACACTAGTGAGACAGAATTGAGAATCCAGGAATTGATTTTTCTGAATCAACTGATTTTCAACAAATGTCCCAGGGCAATTTAATGGGGGAAAAAAAAAGGTCTTTCTAACAAATGGTGCTGGGAACACTGAATATTCACATGTTTGAAAATGAAGCTGGACCCCTACCTCATAACATGCACAAAAATTAACTAAACCCAGACCAAATACTTCAACATAAGCACCAAAGTTATTTTTAAATCTTAGGGGAAAAGCACAGATATAATCTTTGACCTTGGATTAAACAGTGGTTTCTTAGACATGACACTGAAAGAACAGGCAACAACAAAAAGGTAATTTGGTCTTGGTCAGAATTAAAAACTTTTTGCTGCAAAGTACACTATCAAGGGAGTGAGAGGACACCCCACAGAGTGAATGAAATGCTTACAAATCATTTCAAGTGGAAGTGTTTCTAGAATACACAAAGAATATTTACATTTCAAAAAGAAGACAATCCAGTTTTTAAAAAATGGGCAAAGGGTCTGAACAGACATTTTGCTAGACAAACAATCAGCCAATAAGCTCGTGAAAGACACTAGCATCTCGTGCCTTGAGGAAAACGGACACCAAAGTCACAGTGGGAGACCTTCATTCATCCTGGAACAGCCAACTGAAAAGATTGATGCTGGTGAGGGTGTGGAGCACTTGGAGCCTCAGACAGTGCTGATGGGACCCGGGAATGATGGGGAGCAGCCTGTGACCCCGGGGAGGGTGCAGTTCCCTGGACACAGAAGCGACCAAGGACCCAGCAACTCCACTCTGAAACACTCAAGAGAAATGAAAACATATCTCCACACACACACACACACCTTGTACATGAATTCCATAGCAGCACTAGTAATAGTTACCACAGAGTGGAAAACAGTCTGTTAAGGAATAAACAGATAAATAAAAATGGGTCCTGCCATACAGCGGAACATTCTTTACCAATGAAAAGGAATGGAGTAGTGCTTGCTGCAACGTGGATGGCCCTGAAAGCATGATCAGTAGCAGAAGTCAGTCCTAAAAGACCATCTCTTGTTTGATTCTATTTCTATAAAGTGTCCCAAATAGGCAGCTTCATTCTGGGGGTACCTCGGGAGGACTGCACCGCTAGCTAGGCAGGGCTTCTTTGGGGGAGGGAGGTAAAAACGTTACCTGAAGGTGATTGGGGTAATAGTTCTTGGTGAGTTTACTAAGGGGCCATTGAACTGAACATTCTAAAAAGGGGAATTATATCTCAATAAAGCTTTCATTATAAAATTTAAAAAAAAAAAAAAA
>SJYR01000165.1:1075927-1092128 GCA_006410655.1 Kobus ellipsiprymnus | reverse complement strand
GGGGCTCCCTGGACCGCGCTGAGCGCCTGTGTCCCCCGCCAGGCTTCTACGAGCTGAGCGACGGCGGCTCCTGCTCCCTATCCACCTCCTGCACGTCCGTGTGCAGCGACCACGTGTCCTGCTCCCTGGGGACCTTGCTGCCTGCCACGCCCAAGGCCAGGCCTGGCTCAGGGGACTGCCGGCCCCGTTCAGCCGACGAGACCGCCGTGTGTGGGGTCCCCCTGCCTGCGTGGGGGCCCCCAGCCAGTGAGGAGGGGCCGGGCCAGCCACTGCAGGAGGAGCCCCGGCCTCGGCCGGTGTCCACAGGTGAGGAGGGCAGGGCAGTGGGGGACCCCCTGGGCCCTCGAGCACCCCCCCGAGGAGGCGGGGTCGGCCCCAAGCTCACATCCCGGTCGGGGCAGCCCCGACCTGCCAAGCACAGAACAGGGAGCCCTGTGCCTGTGTGGGGGGGGGAGGTTCCACCCCAACAGGGGCTGTTCCAGGGTTTCCATGGGCTTTTGGATGATGGAGGAATCAAAGGCCCGCTTCTGTTCATCGCAGCAGGGCTGTGGTGATGAAAAGCATGTCTTCTTATTTAAAACGAGCATCTTTCCATACGCTTCCGTGGCCCACCTGGGACCAGGATGGAACAGAGCTGGGCATGGACAGACGTGGAGAGAGCTCGGCTCCCCCGCGCTCCCCCGCCCCGGCACGCAGATGGTCCCCACACTCCCTGTCCCTCAGGTGGTTCCCAAAGGAGCAGCACTCACTCCCAGTGCTGGGCCTGAGCCAGCGGATGGTGGGCGCGTCTGCAGACGTCTCAGGGACGGTCTGCCCTATGACCTTCTCCCCGACCCCCCTTCTCGCTGCGTCCTCGGCACCTTTGCCACACGAGGGCAGAAACTGGGCATCAGGGTCTCGGCCTCACCCCCCGGCTGTGGCTGGAGCGGCCTAGGTGGTGGACATGCGGAGGCTGCCCACGTGTCCAGACGCTGCGTGTGCAGGGCTGGGGTCGTCCCGCTGCAGCTGGGCGGGGGACGCCCCCTGCCCCAGGGCGGCTCCTGGGTCTTCCCTTGTTGGCACCTCCCTCTTTCTCTCCTTCCCAGGTGACCTTGAAAGGATCCTGCCGGCCGACATGGGGCTGCAGAAAGCCGGGGCGCACCCCATGGCTGCTCCCTTCCTCTGCCACGGTGTGGACCCCAAGTACCAGTGCGACCTGGTGTCCCGGGGGGGCCGGGAGGTGTATCCGTACCCCAGCCCGCTGCACGCGGTGGCCCTGCAGAGCCCCCTGTTCGCTCTGGCCAGGGAGACGCCACAGAGCGAGGGCTGTGCGCCCCCCCGCCAGATGTGTATAAGAGACAGTCTCTCGGCTGGAGCCTGACCTGGAGCCCGCGCCCAGCTCTCAGGTCAGGCATCCACCTGGGGAGGGTTTCCCTCTGTGAGAATGTTCAGGGGCGACGGCGGCCAGGCAGTCTCCGTGGTTCTGAGTGTGTAAGACTTGAATAAACGTTGCAGGCCCCAGCTCCGCGCGTTCCGGGCTGGCCTTCGAGGCTGGCCCGGCCGCAGCCTACATTGAGCGGCTGCTGCGGCTGCGGGCCCGTGGGAGTGCACGGGGGGCCCCCAGAGGGGAGGCGCCCCCAGCCCCGCCGCAGCTCGGTGCCCGGAAGGTGGATGGTGAAGGTGGCCTGGAGAAGCTGGCCTGCACCCCCCGAAGGGCAGTGGTGAGCGGGGCCACCGACGGGGATGGCCTCGCCCGGCCGGCACCCACACCCTCTGTGGGAACCCCACACCCCAGCAGCCGTCCCGAGGGGGGACGTGGCCCATGCCATGGCCATGCGCACGGGGAGGCCCGTCCAGACGCCCCCCAGCTGGCCTGTGGCCGGGCCCCCGCTCCCCGCTGCCCCGCTCGGCCGTCAGCACTCGCTGGCTGGCCAGGCGGAGGCAGGTGGCCAAGCGGGCGCGTGGACAGACACTGTGCCCACCCCCGCCTGGTCGCCAGGGGAGCTTCCCCCACGGGGCCCCCCAAGACCAAGCCTGTGACGGTCAGGAGGGGGCCCAGCGACAAGACGCCGGGGCCCGGGAGGCCGCAGCTGCAGTGGGGCGCCCTCGGGGTCCCCCGGCCGCCCCCAGAGTCGGGGGGCACCCCCCAGAGGCCCACGCTGGCCGCAGAGGCGCCCGGCCGGTCCTGCTCCGAGTCCAGCCTGTACCCCGTGTCCTTCTTCGTGCCCCTGCTGGTGGCGCGGCGGGAGGGTCACCGGGCATCAGCCCAGGCCTTGTTCCCCTGGGAAGCCGCGCCGCTGGGGTCACCTGGGGGGGCGGCGCGGAAGAGGCAGCGGCGGTGGCAGTCCTCGGTGGAGATCTCAGCCCGGGCGCGCCCGGACCCCGGCCTGGGGCCCCACAGACCCGCAGCCCGGAAAGGGGGTGGCCCAAGGCCTGTGTGCGCCAGGCCCAGGCCCCCGCCGGCCCGGCAGGTTGCCCGCGCCCGCAGCGCATCGGACGGCTCAGAACACTCGGCTGAGTGCGCCTCGCTGCTCCTCTCCACTGCAGCCGAAAGCAGCGGGGACGAGGCCAGCGACCACACCGCCAGCCGCTTCGGGGACGCCGAGTCCAGCAGCAGCGACTCAGGGGGCGGCGGGCGGCCAGGCCAGCGGGCCCGCGCCAGCTCCAGGCTGGCCCTGCCCCCGGTGCCCAGGCTGTGCCGCGTCAAGGCCTCCAAGGCCCTCAAGAGGAAGATCCGCAGGTTCCAGCCGGCCGCCCTGAAGGTCATGACCATGGTGTGAGGGGCGGGCCTGCCAGCAGAGGGGCCTCTCAGCCGAGGACCAGCCCAGGCTCACTCGGGGTTTGGTGTGCAGGCTGCCACCTGACAACTCTGCTTGGTCCCACCCGGAAGCCGCCCCTTGACAGGGGTCCCCTCAGAGGAGCTGCCAGGGTGTCCCTGGGCACGTCGCCCCTGGGTTAGGCTGTGACTCTGGTGCATCGCCCACAGGGCCCAGTGGACGTCTCCAGGACTCTAGGGTTGCAGGCCTGATGTCCCGCCTCCCGGGCCCTGTGCCCCGAGCCCGGGATGGATGCCCTCGGTCCTGTGTGCGTCGGGGGGGGGCGGGTGGTGTCCCCGATGGCTGCAGCACTGGGCTCGAGAAACGGGGTTGGAGTATGAGTCCTTGTCAAATGCTCCAGGTGAATAAACACCCAAAATGCCGTTGTCTCTGCAAGTCAGTCTGTCCCCGTAGCCTCCCCCACCAGGGACATAGCTGGTGGTCAGCAAACCCTTGTCCTTCCCACCATGAGGACGCCCTCTCACCATGGGGGGAGAACGCGCTTCATGTGAGTCCACGCCACAGTCTTTCCAACAGTTGTGTGTTGAGCATAAAAGTGCTTTTGAAAAGAAACCCTTGTATGTGGTGTTTATTTTTCAAAGGAAATTTCCCTCAGCTTTCCCAGAAGGTGGGATTTTCGGGGAATCTGCTTGCTGAGAGCATCTTCAGTTTATAGAGCACTTTACCCTGAATTTTTCCAGGCTGCTTCTGTGGCTTGGAGGCAGAGAGAAGGCCTCCGGGGCAGGGGCGTCCCCCACCCCCGGGAAGCCTCAGGGAGTCTGGGCTCCGTCAGCCCCTCCTGGGCTAAATGCACAGATAGGCAGAAACTTTTGAAGGCAGACGACAAGAAAGCAAGCTGAATAGTAGATTTTATACTAGACACTAGATAGTCATGAACAAACAGTCTCAAGAGGCACTCTTTGGAGATTAACATTTTAGAATAAAGGAGCTCACCTGTTCAGACTGGGTGGTTTCCAGAGGTGAGGGCAGAACGGAGGGACTGCTCTCTGTACAGCCTCTGAAACGCCAGTGTTTCCAAGGGCCAGGCACAGACGTCGATACCCAGGCCTCCACTGAGTCTGGATAGAATTCCCACGTGGGCCTCATGGAATCCACTTGAAGGGGTCTTCCTAAGCTTTTTCTAAAACTGTGTTGATATTTGGAGGAAGAAGCCAAACCTACTAGTTATGGGTTTTTGATAAAAGGTTGTACACTGGACAGGCACCTCCCTGGTGGCTCAGCTGGTAAAGAGTCCGCCTGCTGGGCGGGAGACCTGGGTTCAATCCCTGGGTTGGGAAGATCCCCTGGAGAAGGGACAGGCTACCCACTCCAGTGTTCATGGACTTGCCTGGTGGCTCAGATGGTAAAGAATCCACCCACAATGCGGGAGACCCAGGTTTGATCCCTGGGTTGGGAAGATACCCCCTGGAGGAGAGCGTACTCTTGCCTGGAGAATCCCGTGGACAGAAGAGCCTGGCGGGCTACAGTCCATGGGGTCACGAAGGGTCGGACACGTCCGGGTGGCCACAGCACAGCTCGCAGGGCATTCTCTTTAATGGTCTAATTCTCACCCATGTGGCCTGAGAGGGGAGGGGTCCCTGAGAAGGTGGGGGTCCTGTGAGAGGACCCAGGGGCTGAGAGGCCAGCCCTGCCCCGGTCCTCGCAGTGTCCACAGCCTGCGCCCCTCGCCGAGCGCCCTGGAGAAGTGCTGTGAAGCCCCCTTCGCGGGGTGTGTCCTGCTTGTGACACCCTCCCTCGCATCAGGCAGAGCTTCTCCCAGTTCAGGGGCTGCAGTGCCGCGTTTGCAACCTGCAGACGTCCTTTGTCGTCAGGGACCCTGTCCTTGCTTCACAGGGAGCCCCGGGCTCTGTCTGTGGCCAAGGTCTTGCAGGGTCAGTGCAGGAGGCTGTCCTGACAGCGTTTCTCTTTCTCGGAAGCCAGCCTGTTTCCTCATGATTCAGCCTCTGAAGTCAGCCAGACAGGAATGCGTCCCCACCCAGATGATGCTGGGCCTGTCTGAGCAACCAGCGATCAACTGTGCCAAAACCCAGCAAAGTCACCGTGCCGCCCAACCAACCAGCGATCAACCATGCCAATTAACCAGTAAAGTAACCATGCCAACCGACCAACCAATGATCAACCATGCCAATTAACCGGCAAAGTAACCATGCTGCCCAACCAACCAACCAGTGATCAGTCGTGCCAATTAACCAGCAAAGTAACCATGCCAACCAACCAACCAGCCATCAACCGTGCCAAATAACCAGTAAAGTAACCATGCCGACCAACTAAGCAGGGATCTAACCATGCCAATTAACCAACAAAGTAACCATACCAACCAACCAACCAGCCATCAACCGTGCCAGTTAACTGGCAAAGTAACCATGCCGACCGACCGACCAGCCATCAACCGTGCCAACAGCCTGTCCCCCTGAACAGCCCAGGAGGTCATGGTCACAGAGGAGGCTATGGCCGGGTAAAGAGCAGGTGGAGGGCCAGACAGCAGATCAGACGGACGGCAAGGGTCTCTGGCCCCCGGGAGCAGCACAGGCAGGCTGGCCAGTGCCGTGGGGAGGGCTCTGTGGGAGATATCTGAAGGCGCAGAATCAAAGTTGAGAACATTGGCGGCAGAAGGCAGAGCTGAATAAAGGAGCTCACCTGTTCAGACTGGGTGGTTTCCAGAGGTGAGGGCAGAACGGAGGGACTGCTCTCTGTACAGCCTCTGAAACGCCAGTGTTTCCAAGGGCCAGGCACAGACGTCGATACCCAGGCCTCCACTGAGTCTGGATAGAATTCCCACGTGGGCCTCATGGAATCCACTTGAAGGGGTCTTCCTAAGCTTTTTCTAAAACTGTGTTGATATTTGGAGGAAGAAGCCAAACCTACTAGTTATGGGTTTTTGATAAAAGGTTGTACACTGGACAGGCACCTCCCTGGTGGCTCAGCTGGTAAAGAGTCCGCCTGCTGGGCGGGAGACCTGGGTTCAATCCCTGGGTTGGGAAGATCCCCTGGAGAAGGGACAGGCTACCCACTCCAGTGTTCATGGACTTGCCTGGTGGCTCAGATGGTAAAGAATCCACCCACAATGCGGGAGACCCAGGTTTGATCCCTGGGTTGGGAAGATACCCCCTGGAGGAGAGCGTACTCTTGCCTGGAGAATCCCGTGGACAGAAGAGCCTGGCGGGCTACAGTCCATGGGGTCACGAAGGGTCGGACACGTCTGGGTGGCCACAGCACAGCTCGCAGGGCATTCTCTTTAATGGTCTAATTCTCACCCATGTGGCCTGAGAGGGGAGGGGTCCCTGAGAAGGTGGGGGTCCTGTGAGAGGACCCAGGGGCTGAGAGGCCAGCCCTGCCCCGGTCCTCGCAGTGTCCACAGCCTGCGCCCCTCGCCGAGCGCCCTGGAGAAGTGCTGTGAAGCCCCCTTCGCGGGGTGTGTCCTGCTTGTGACACCCTCCCTCGCATCAGGCAGAGCTTCTCCCAGTTCAGGGGCTGCAGTGCCGCGTTTGCAACCTGCAGACGTCCTTTGTCGTCAGGGACCCTGTCCTTGCTTCACAGGGAGCCCCGGGCTCTGTCTGTGGCCAAGGTCTTGCAGGGTCAGTGCAGGAGGCTGTCCTGACAGCGTTTCTCTTTCTCGGAAGCCAGCCTGTTTCCTCATGATTCAGCCTCTGAAGTCAGCCAGACAGGAATGCGTCCCCACCCAGATGATGCTGGGCCTGTCTGAGCAACCAGCGATCAACTGTGCCAAAACCCAGCAAAGTCACCGTGCCGCCCAACCAACCAGCGATCAACCATGCCAATTAACCAGTAAAGTAACCATGCCAACCGACCAACCAATGATCAACCATGCCAATTAACCGGCAAAGTAACCATGCTGCCCAACCAACCAACCAGTGATCAGTCGTGCCAATTAACCAGCAAAGTAACCATGCCAACCAACCAACCAGCCATCAACCGTGCCAAATAACCAGTAAAGTAACCATGCCGACCAACTAAGCAGGGATCTAACCATGCCAATTAACCAACAAAGTAACCATACCAACCAACCAACCAGCCATCAACCGTGCCAGTTAACTGGCAAAGTAACCATGCCGACCGACCGACCAGCCATCAACCGTGCCAACAGCCTGTCCCCCTGAACAGCCCAGGAGGTCATGGTCACAGAGGAGGCTATGGCCGGGTAAAGAGCAGGTGGAGGGCCAGACAGCAGATCAGACGGACGGCAAGGGTCTCTGGCCCCCGGGAGCAGCACAGGCAGGCTGGCCAGTGCCGTGGGGAGGGCTCTGTGGGAGATATCTGAAGGCGCAGAATCAAAGTTGAGAACATTGGCGGCAGAAGGCAGAGCCGGCCTCCAGCCCAGAGGCGCCAGAAGCTCAGAGAAGAAAGACGCTCAGGGGAGGCAGAAGGCCGAGGCAAGAGTGCGCAGAAACAGAGATTAACTGAGACATTCCACTTATTTGCCTGAATCATTTGTGTTTTAGCACATTTTTCCTGTGAACAGATATGGTTGTAACTGCTCAGGATGAAGGGAAGGGAAGGCAGGCAGCTGCTCTGGGCTGAAGGTGGCCTGTGATGGGGAGGGCAGAGGATTACTCAACGATGGGGGTCCTTCCAGTGCATTTGAAGGTGGGTGAGCTATTTTCCCATCCCTGAACACCAAAAAAGAGAGAGAGAGAGAAATGTACTCTCTGACTTTTGAGATCATTAGGAAGCATTTGTAATTTCCAGCATGAGTGAAGTACAAATATTTTAGCAAGAAAGTGAATCTATAAAGGATAAACTAGGTCTTTAAGTATCAAGTCAAACTAAGATAGAAATTAAACAGATAGGAATAGCTAATTCATAAAAATTAGAAAAAACGTGTAATTGTATCAGAGAAGATACCTCAGCCATTTTATCAAACCGCCTTGTTTGATTTAAGGAAACAAGGTTTTTCTCCTATTACCGCCTGAATGTGCTTGTCCCCGTGTTCCTGTGCTGATGCCTGACCTCCCATGGGATGGCATTAGAGGGGCTCCTGGGGATGGACTGGAAGAGACAAGTCCTGAGTGGGGGGGGCTGGGGGGACTGCCCACGTGGGAAGAGCTCACGCGGGCGGTGCCCCTGCAGATCCAGAATAAACCCGCGCCCACGAGCAACACATCTCAGAATCCCTATAGTTTAAACCCCGAGAGGGGGTGGCCCCACACCCACAGCCCGTCAGCACGCACAGAGCGGGAGGGGGAAGAGCTGAGAGAGCACAGCGGGCTGCAGGCGGGAGAGACGCACCCCTGCATACTCCTCGTACAACCAGGGGGCCGCTGGGCGACCACCCGGAGCCTGTCTTCACCACTCCCTGCACTCAGGCCCGTTCACTGAGCCCCTGCTGTTTACAGGAACCGCACCAGCTCCTGGGGTGGGCTACGGAAAACCAGGGCGCTGGTTTTGGGGAAGCTCTGTCCACTTGGAGGACATGTGCAGCCAGCAAGGGCGGCCTGCGGCCGCTGCTGTTCAGCAGCTCAGCCGTGTCCGACTCTGCGACCCCACGGGCTGCAGCACGCTCTGCCAGAGCTTGCTCAAACTCATGTCCATCGAGTCGGTGATGCCATCCCACCGTCTCATCCTCTGTCGTCCCCTTCTCCTGCCCTCAATCTTTCCCAGTGTCAGGGTCTTTTCCAGTGAGTCAGCTCTTAGCATCAGGTGGCCAAAGTATTGGAGCTTCAGCTTCAGCATCCGTCTTTGAAATGAGTAGTCAGGACTGATTTCTTTTAGGACGGACTGATTGGACCTCCTTGCAGTCCAGGGGACTCTCAAGAGTCTTCTTAAGGACGACCGAGCAGCCCCTGAAGAGGTCAATGCCAGGCACCGGGGCCCAATGGACAGTGTTTGGACCCCATGTGGACAGCAGTTAGAGGCTTAGCTGGGAGAAGTGGAAGCTGTGCGGGGCTGAGGGGTGAGGGAAGCGGGGAGATGGGGGCGGCAGGGAGGGAGCCCGCAGGCGAGCAGGCATGCGGAGCTGGGGTGGGAGGCGGGCTGAGTGGGTCCAGCGGGGTGCTCCCGGAGAGTCCAGATCTCGTCCTGGGCGTGGGAGTCCCTGAGGCGTGGGAGAAGAGAAGACCACCCCAGGTGGGGGCTGTCCACGCGGGGCTGCTGAAGCCAGGGGTCAGCCACCATCAGAACCAGCGTCAACAGTGTCTGGCAGAGGCTGGGCAGACGGGTGGGGGAGGTTCCTGTGGGAAGAGGGCAGGAGTGCTGGAGGCCGAGGGGGCGCTGCAGGGGTCAGCAGAAGTGGGGGTCCCGTGAGCCTGGGAGGGCGCACTCAGGGTCCTCCAGTTGGCCCTGAGCTGGGAGCAGGCCAGGAAGTGGGCAGCTGTCCGCCGCAGGTCAGTCCTGCCGGGTCGGGGCAGCCCCTCACAGCTGCCCCCGGCAGCCCCATTGTGGACGGTCACTGCAGACGGCGACCCGACGTCCTGCAGGCCTGCCTCGGGCTGCTTCCTGGGATGCTTGCTGTAGATGAGCAGGAGGGGGGTCTTCCTGGCAGGTGGGCACTGGCTGAGCCTCCAGCCCCGTGTTCACGGGAGGTCTGGCCGCTGACCGGTGTGTATTCAGGCTCTCAGATGCCGGGAGAACTTGCTAGGCTTGTGTCTGGAGAGGCCTGTGACCACCTGTGCGGAGGTGGGTCTGAGAAGTGTCAGGAGGTCTGTCCCTGTCGAGGCGGGAGGTGCTAAGGAGGGGTGTGCTTGAGGCCAGACATGCAGCTCACGGCCATTCTGTGGTTTGGGGGCGCAGTCCCCTGCAGAAGACACCCCCGAGCAGAAGCGACTCAGGCCCCAAAGGGGACTGAAGCATTTTCCCAGCATCACTCCCTGTCCCCAGTAAGAAGTGAGAACGCTCACTGAGACAAGGATGCGTTCTTATCTCTGAGAAGAACATCCCCATAGAAACAAGAACTCCTGACCAATGTTTTTATTACCATGTTTACATTTTATTTCCCTTTTATTGTTCATTCCCTTTTATTTTCCTTTTATGTTTCTCTCAGCCGTGATCTCCTAACCCAGGACAAAGCCCCATCAAGCGAAGCAGCAAGACGTTAATCCCCATGCACTCTGACCTCATTTTCCTTCATCGCCTTCCTCCATCTCCACGCTGTAGTCCCATCAGACACCACTGGATGGGTTTTCACACCACTGGCCTGGAGTCTCAGATCAGTCTCTGTGACACTCACCACCTCCTGGGTGGCCGGTGTGGTGGGGACAGCCGTGGTGTTGGTCAGGGCCCTCCCTGTGGCCTGCCCGCCAGCAGGCTTGTCCCCACTGCACGCGCTGGTTTGCGTCTCCTACGGAGAGGGAAGAGGAGCCTGGAGGCTGGCTCAGCAGGGCTGCTGGACCACAGGGAGGAAGCCTCTTCCTCAGCCACCCCCCAACCAAGGAAAGTCCGTAGGCTGTCTGCGATGGATAAAGTCATTTCTAATCCCCAGGGACGCTGAACAGACTGCATCAGGGGGCTTGTTGAAGCACGAAGTGCTCAGCTGGTGCGCAGAGGCCAGGCGAGGACTTCCGCCCCAGCTTGCGCAGGTCTGGTACCTACAGACACCCCGGGCGCTCCCCCTGCACTCATCCTGGCAAGCACTTCTGACAGCGGCTCTCTGAGCCACATCTAGAGCACAGCTTGTCATCAGCTGGAAAGCGCTTGCTCCCTGCCATCTGCACAGCGCCTGCACGGCCCTAGCAGTCCTGAAGAGCACACCTCCTCGCCAACACCCGGAGCTCGTCTCCAGACTGTCTCCCTGGGTCTCCGAGATCAAGCCTTGGAGCGGCCCAGCACCGCGGCAGCTTCCTCCAGAGCAGGTTCGTGTTTGATGACCAGACAAGCTGCTGAGAAATCATCAAACGCAGAGTCTCGCTTTGGGGCGTTTACAAGGACGGCCTCAGAGCCCGCAGACAGCGAACGCCCCCTGGGCTGCCATGTACGTCCTCGGGCTGACGGGTTCCAGACGCAGCTCCCTAAGGGCACCATGCAAACCTCTGTGCTTGGGATGACCAGCCATGGTGATTTGCTCGATTCTAAACCAACACTTGTTTCATCCAACTCCGTCACAGATCCTGAGACTCACTCCAAGTTGTGACTTTCAGTTCAGTTGCCCAGGCGTGTCCGACTCTTTGCGACCCCGTGGACTGCCGCATTCCAGGCCTCCCTGTCCATCACCAACTCCTGGAGGTCACTCAGACTCATGTCCATCGAGTTGGTGATGCCATCAGGGAGGGAGAATAATAGTTCCTGGAGTTGAATTTCATTGAATTGTTTTTCTGTTTATCTTATTTGCTGTCAAATATCTTTTCATTTTGTCAAACTGTTGGAAGCAGTGGAGTTGTTAGGATGCAGAGATGGGCGGGTCCACACAGTCTGTTGTGTTTAAAACGGCTACTCAGGAGCTCTTGTAAGTTCACTCAAAAAAGACCGGAGGTGGTCAGGGAAGACCACAGAAATAAAACTGAGTTAACTTCTCCGTGCACTTAGCTCCATCAGGAATCACGCGGAGGCTGTGGAAACCCGAACCGGCCCCTGGATTAGCTGGGAAGTGGATGATATCAGAAGCCCGCTTAGGGTGAAGATTGTGCTTTTACATATAACTTAGGAAAAATAGTTTATCCGAGGATTATTAGGAGCCTATAGCTGAGAGGAAGTCAGCTCTCTGGGTTGAGAGAGGTATTAATTAACTCAGACTCACAGCGTACTTGGCAATGCCTGGGGTGTGTTATTTGTTATTTATCCTTAACAAGTACCTACGGTTAATGATTAATGCTCACTTAGCACCTTTCACATGTCATCTCCCCAGGGTCTCCCCGTGTCGCTCAGGACAAAAGTGTGAGGCAGACAAGGTGGACTCTTACCCCGAAACCACACGTGAAAGCTGGGGGCCTAAAGCAAACGCGTGGCTGGATAGTGGGGTCACCCCTTCTGTCGGGGTGTCTTGCCCGAGGTCAGGCCGTGGCCCCCCGGAGAGGTCTGCAGGCCCACCAGGCTTTCACCAACCATATAAAGTTAGTGTGCACTCCTTTTTCATTTTAAAGTAAGCCTTTCTAATACCTCACAATTTTTGAGTGATTTTTGGTAAATATATTATTTTTGGATAAAGGAAAAATTCTCTTCTGACTTGTATACACAAATGATACTGAAAATAGTGTGAGATTTGAATATTTTTGAGACAATCATGTTCTTTTCTCCTTTAATCTATTAATAAAATGAATTGCATTAAGGAAATGTTAACCCAACTGTGTGTGGAATGAACAATACTGACTGTGAAGGCTTTGTTCACACTTGTAAATCACTGTATTGTGGAAAGTTTTAAACATACGCAGAAGTAGAAAGTAGGACTTTCCCAGTGCCTGCCACGTGGTTTCAACACAAGGCTTTTCGTCTTGTTGTTAATCACTCAGTCGTGTCCAACTCTTTGGTGACCCCGTGGGCTGTAGCCTGCCAGGCTCCTCCGTCCATGGGATTTCCCAGGCAAGAATACTGGAGTGGGCTGCCTTTTCCTGCGCCAGGGGATCTTCCCGACCCAGGGATCGAACCCGGGCCTCCTACACTGTCAGAGGATTCTTTACCTTCTGCGCTGCCAGGGAAGCCCCTGTTTGCGTCTTAGCCCACCTTACTCCCACCACTCACGCTTTTGCCAAGTCCAGACATGACATTCTTACATGGGCTCTTTGAGTGCGTTCCTGCAATCAGTCTGCTAACATTCTGCATCTTCTGCTCATAGTTGAGACTGGCCTATAAAGTCCCTTTCTGTGCTCTGCCGGTCTGATTGTCACAGCAAAGCTCTCCCAGGCCCTGCGCTGCCCCCTGGAGGGTTCCATCTCTTGGATGTCAGGGAGCAGGCTTTGAAAAGCAGGGGCCACTTGTTCACGGGTCACACAGGGGCACACGCCGTGTTTAATCACCTGGGTGTGGTGGGGAGGGGCGCTTTTCAGAGCTTCTTCATTTTCGTTAGCTTGTCGGTCGTGTCGTTTTCTGCCGCCTCTAGAGTCAGCTTGTAAACGTATTCTAGGAAATTTTCCGTTTCACCCAAGTTTTTAAGCTTAGCCACAGACTTGCTCACAGTTTCCCGTAAGATTTGCCCGTGGTGACTGCGCACGTGACTCCCCGTTTCATCGGCATCATTGCTTGTTTCTGTCCTCCCTGGTTTCTGTCCTTGTGTGGTCTTGCCAGAGGCCTAGCAATGTTATTCCATCTATCAAGAAATTGTTTTGGTCTTTCAAAGTTTTCTTGTCTGGTGGACGTTGCCAGAAGTGGGTCCATGGAACCCAGGTTTCCAAAGACCCCGCCTCACGTGTGCGGTGCTCTGGACATCGCTTCCTGTCCTGTTTCGTTAACTTCTGCTCCCATTTCATCACCCCCTCCTCTCTGTTTTTCTTAGGGTTGAGTCTATGCTCAGCTAAGGCTCGGCCTCACACTGCATTAGCTAAATCCTGCAGCTCTGAATAGAAGCCGTGCGCTCCCAGTACCAGTGGGAAATGTTTTTAGTTTCCATTATTCCTTCTTCTCTGAGCTGTGATTTACTCAGATGGCCTTTAAAAGCTCACAGACAGCAGTGGTCTTGCCGGTGGCCTGGGTGCTATTCGTTTCTCAGGTGTTGTGAGGTCTGAGAGCCAGCCTTGCCCTCAAGGAGTCTTCTGTTTCGTTGCTTCTGGTTCCCGTCTGTGGCGGTGTCTCTGTGGCCTCCTTGGCCAGTTTTCAGAGACCCTCCAGGAGTTGTCTGGGGCAGAGTTCACCTGCGCCTACTAAAAATGAGTCCCTGAAGGTGTGAGGACAAGTCCCGTGGCTGTGCATTGGCGAGTTCCCCGTCTGCTGGGCACACTGAAGCCTGTCCTGCGAGGCCTCTGCCCTGGAGCGCTTTATTCTCCTGGTGAATGGCTCCTTTCATCACTGCGCCAGAGGCTGGTGTCGCTGATAACGCTTCTCTCTTGGAAGTCTTTTCAGCCTGCCGCGTGTCACAGCCCCCTTTCTCTCCGCTTTGTGCTTCCTGACAGACCTATTTACATGTTTACTTTCAGCCCATCTGTGATGCTGTTTAACACCGGTTCCATCCCTCGTATTTTAATGGCTGATTAAGTCCATTGACCATTATTGAGTTATTTGATTTGTTTTGAATATTTTATGTTTTCTAATTGCAATGTTTTTCCTTTGCTTTATGATGGGCTTGATTATTACACTTTTCTTTCATTCTACGAGTTGGAGAAGGCGTGCTTGCTAACATATAACCTCTCCCGTGTCAGTGGGTAGTGTTCACATTCTGACCTGCGTGCATGCTCAGTTGTGTCTGGCTCATGGCGACCCCATGGACTGTAGCCCACCAGGCGCCCCTGTCCTTGGGATTATCCAGGCAAGAGTACCAGAGAGGGTTGCCATTTATATTCCGGTGCACACTCTTGTTTAGGAAAGTTTAAATTTAACGACTATTTCTCTCCTCTCATGATGCAGGCACCGCAGACTGCTTTGAGCCCACTCACTCCTCTTCCGGCCCTCACTGCGCTTGCTCACCGCATTTCAGCGCCGCCGCGTTTGAGTCCCCCCAGCAGAAGGTGCCCTTGCTTCCGCGTGGTTCGGCCTCACTGCATTTGCAACATATTTGACCAGTGTTGCTTCTTGCGCTCACTCTTTCCTTCTGGTCTCATCTCTCTTCATCCCAGTGAACACCTTTCAGAAGTCCTTTCCAGGGAGGGGTCACGACCTCACTCCTGGTTTGGCTGAAATTATCTTCAGCTCACTCTCAGCCTCAAAGGAAGACTCGCCTGATGTAGACTTGCTGATGGGCCGTGCTGTCCCTTCCGCATTCACACCGTCACTTCACGGTCACCCTTTCTTCACTTTGAGATGGGTGTGACTGCATCTTATGGTGAAGCATCTTCTAACTGTATGAAGTGAAAATGCCCCTTCTAAATGAGGCTGCCTTAGAGTCCATGACACAGCATCACTGATGGACACTCGGCGCCTCGCCCATGTTCCTTGTCACTAGTGGGAAAGGATCTGCCAGCACAGGGGCCGCAAGAGACGTGGGTTCTATCCCTGGGTCAGGAAGATCCCCTGGAGTAGGAAATGGCCACCCACTCCAGTACTCTTGCCTGGAGAATCCCATGTGCAGAGGACTATGGTGGGCTGCAGCCCATGGGGTCACAGGGGTCGGACACGACTGAGCGACTGAGCGCGCAAGAAGGGAACACACTAAGAGAAAAAGGCCTCTGGAGCGAGTTATCACCACAACCTGAACTGTGCCCTTCCTATATACCCTCATGGGGCCCTGAGTGACCACCTGTGCCCCTTCCTATATACCCCCGTGGGCCCTGAGTGACCACCTGTGGGTCTTCCTATATACCCCCCTGGGCCCCTGTGCGACCACCTGTGTGCCTTCCTATATACCCCCGTGGGGCCTGAGTGACCACCTGTGCCCCTTCCTATATACCCCCGTGGGGCCTGAGTGACCACCTGTGCCCCTTCCTATATACCCCCGTGGGGCCTGAGTGACCACCTGTGCCCCTTCCTATATCCCCCGTGGGCCCTGAGTGACCACCTTTGTGCGCCTTCCTATATATCCCCGTGGGCCCTGAGTGACCACCTGTGCGCCTTCCTATATACCCCCGTGGGGCCTGAGTGACCACCTGTGCGCCTTCCTATATATCCCCGTGGGGCCTGAGTGACCACCTGTGCGCCTTCCTATATACCCCCGTGGGGCCTGAGTGACCACCTGTGTGCCTTCCTATATACCCCCCTGGGCCCCTGTGCGACCACCTGTGTGCCTTCCTATATACCCCAATGGGGCCCTGTGGGACCACCTGTGGGTCTTCCTATATACCCTCGTGGGGCCCTGTGGGACCACCTATGCCCCTTCCTATATACCCCCCTTGGGGCCCCTGAGTGACCACCTAAGTATCCACCCAGACGTCCGCCAGTGCCTGCACCCGTGCGTCCATCTGCCTTGGTTAGAAAGGGAAGCCTAGCGCCGCTTGACTCGAGGCCCCCCTGTGGTCAGATAGCCCAAGCCCCTGGCTCACAGCGCAGCGTCAGGAGCCACCCACGCTGCCGCCACGCTGTTCCCAGGGAGGTGGGGTTTGGGGCGACAAGGAGCGTGGGAGCTGAGAGTGTGCGGTGCTGATGGGAGCCCCAGCAGGTGGGTGGGCGACAGGTGTGTGTGCACGTGCGAGTGTGTACATGTGTGTGCTCACATGTGTATGTGCACGGGCGAGTGTGTACATGTGTGTGCTCACGTGTGTGTGCACAGGTGAGTGTGTACAGGTGTGTGCTCACATGTGTGTGTGCATGGGGGAATGTGTACAGGTGTGTGCTCATGAGTATTGTGTGTGCACAGGTGAGTGTGTACAGGTGTGTGCACACGTGTGGGGGTGGGGGGTGTGCACGGGTGTGTGTGCATG
>SJYR01000165.1:1049650-1073928 GCA_006410655.1 Kobus ellipsiprymnus | reverse complement strand
GGTCCTGGTGGGGACTGCAAGTGGCCTGGCCGGTGACGGCCCTGAGCCGCCAGCCCCCGCTGGCCCTCAACCTGCCCCACGGGCCGCCCCATGGACCGGCCCACAGACCGCCCCACGCAGCTGCGGAAGCGGGTTCTGCTGAGCTCAGCGCTCGACGCTGGCCGTGCCATCTGTGCGGTAGGACTACTATTCCTGTAGGAAACTTCTTGTTTCCATGGCTCCTTCTTTTTAAATGGTAACACATCAATGTGCTCTTCTCCCCCAAACATCCTCTAATCCCAGCGCCGCCCTCGCCCAGAGGCCTTGCTTGCAGCTCCTGAAGCAGGACCTGCACTTACCGCAGGACTGTGGGATTGAGAATCAGGCTCTGTTAAGAAGGAAACGTGACCCCTCGCTTCCAGAAGTCTCGGGAGGAAGGGGCCAGAACGCAGGGCACACGTGTAGCCCTACCCGCTGGGGATGGCGGGGGTCTAGCTGCTGAAAGAGCTGAGTCGTCACTGACCACTTTGTATGGTTGAAAAGCAGTTTTCTAGAAGCAGAAATGGAAAGAGAGGGCAGTCAACCCCACACAGGGACAAAAGGAAGCTGGACATAGGGAGGGGACGCTGCCTGGCGCTATGTGGCTTTGGGGAAGTCGCTTAACCTCTCAGAGGCTTGATTTCTGGCTCAGGGAATGATGATGCTGGTCGTCTTGGTACAACTTTCAGAAGCCGTTTTGAGCCCCCCGCTGCACCTGTCCCACAGCAGAGGGTCGGGCGCTGTTGCCAAGCCCGGTCTTCTCGGAACCCCCTGTAAGTTTCCTGGTCTGAATTTATGTTTGCCTAATGTTTACTAAAACAACAAAATACTCGCAAGTTGGTTCACTCTCCAAAAGAAATAGCATTTTCAGTACTGAGTCAAAGGTACCGACCAGGTTTGAAAAAAATCCACATTGGCCGTCTACATCAGATAACCTGAACAGGCTTCTTTTGAAGTGGAAAGCCCTGTTCTGTGCGTGGTTTCTCCCGGGCGGGGTGTCGATTGTCCGCAGGCAGCCCAGGGGCGCGGGAGGAGTCTGTCCCGCTTTTACAATCAGCGCAGGAAGCTTTTGAAGGGCAGAGATGCCTCTGAGGGTTTATCTTTGGGGCCCAGTTGGGCCTCATCTGGTTGTTTTCAGAGCTAGCTGGAAAGCGATCTTTCCTGATATACCACGCGGAGCCAGGGTGCGCCCACGGCTCCCACTTTCTGATGAATCCCAGATGGTCAGGAGCACAGCTCTCCTCCCCGGGGAGATCACCGAGAGAAAAGACTTCTCACACCAGCCGCGGTCTGCCGCAGAGCTACACGTCCCCTCAGCCCCACCACTGCTGGGCGCCAACGGGTGGGGGCCCATACTAGCCTGTATGGGGGCCGAGGGGCTGTAAGGAGGACAACCCCTGTCGGGGGGCCCAGGACTCTGAAGGGGAGGCGGGGTGGTGTGTGCCCCGGGCCGGTTGGAGTGCGTCCCCTGACCCCTCACCTGCCCCGGGGGCCCGGCTGCCTTCCCCTGGGGGATTGCTCTCTCTCCATCTGAAGACAGCTGTAGCCTGGTTCTCAGCCTTCTTTCTCCACAGAGTAGAAACGGGGGCGGAAGTGGACTGCAGGGTGGGAATGAAGGACCCCCCCACCCCGAGCCCATGAGGAGCTCCCCCACCACAGCGCCATCGGGGAGTGGCAGCCCCTCGGCTGGGCGGGGGCAGAGTCTGCCTCAACCCCAGCCCTCACCCCACACGGTCCCCAGGCTTGCCCTCTCCGGGGAGTGGCTGCCTCTGCCTGGGTATGTCCTCTGGGGGGGGCGGGGGCGCACTCCTGGTCCTCTGCACGGTCAACTGGACCTCAGAGACCCTCGGGACCAGGGCCAGCCCCTCCCGCACCTGGAGAACCTTCTGGAGGGGAAGCCCGTTTCTCTTCCACAGCAGCCTCTGCTCCAGGGGTGGACGCCGCTGCTCCATACACACGCACGTCCAGCCCATGATGGCCTCCCTCAAGGACAGTTGTCTCACACCCGTGAGAACTGAGTCCATGCTGAGTGTCTCTGCAGGAGACCCGTGAGGTCTGGAGGTCTAGGCAGTTCTTCATCCACGGGCAGCCCGAGATGCTCACTCCCTGCCTCTGGGGTCCCCCTCTTGCCAGAGCTGGGTGGACAGTGGGCTCAGGGGGAGCCCACCTTCCCTCTTCTGGGTGTCCACCGTCTTCCCCCTTCCCCAAGGACCCCACTTGGAGGGGTCTTGACGTGCTGGTCCACCCACCACCAGGAGGACAAGAGGCTGGATGTCTGGCCCGGGCGTGGCCGGTGAGACAGAGGCCTGAGCACGCGGCCCAGCGCCAGGCAGGCCGGGACAGAGGTGTTCTGCTGGGCCGCCTTTGAGTAGTGGGGCCTGATGAAAGAAAAAAAACTTATCAAAATGAAAATCAGCAAACATTTTAGCCGAAGGTATGAGATACTAGGACTTCCCTGGTGGCTCAGACGGTAAAGCATCTGTCTACAATGCGGGAGACCTGGGTTAGATCCCGGGGTTGGGAAGATTCCCTGGAGAAGGAAATGGCAACCCACTCCAGTACTCCTGCCTGGAAAATCCCATGGACGGAGGAGCCTGGTGCAGGCTGTCCATGGGGTCGCAAAGAGCGGGCACAACTGAGCGACTTCACTTTCACTTTCTATGAGATACTAGACGGGTAAATCAATAAGACGGAAACCAATGAAGGATGGGCAGGTGCCGGGTGGAGGACTCTGCGGGACAGAGAGGAAGCCCGGGAAGACAAGGCCTGAACGTGCAGAGTGGAGGCTCCCCTGCTCGCACCGCGCTGGGTAGGCGGGTCACACCACACCTCTGTTCTGTAGACGTCTTCTCTTTAAGAGCCTCCAGGTACTGCCAACCTGGGTCCTCCTCCCATTCTGAAAGCAAAGTTAATGGTCAGTTTTTAAGCTTTTATAAGACATCACATGAGACAAAGCTCGGGTGATAGTTCTGGTACTCAAAAATAGAGGAAAACTGGGGTGAATAATTGAATTTCTTTGGAAACCCAGGTTCCCACTAGACTTATTTTCTTGTAATCCATCAGATATAGATGAACCCCAATGGCATAACCTTCGAAATTGGGGTTCCATGATATCGTGGCAGACAAGGGCTTTGGCAAGTCTCTAAATCTCTGCCATGTGGACACAGGATGGCCAGTGTCCTTGACCATGACCGCCTCACGTCCCGTCACGTCCCTTTATCCATCCCTCCCCCCAGCGGCTCTGGGAGATGAAGGAGCGTGTCCAGTTGCTCCTCCCCGGAGTCACCTCTCTGGTCTGATCACAGTCACAGAGAACGAGAGGGGACTGGGCACCCCAGGATGGAGTTTAGAATGTAGGGGCCCCAGGATGGGGTCAGCAGGTCAAGCCGCTTGACCTTGGAGGCCCCACGACTGCCCTCGGAAGCCCTGACCCAGGCGTCCGGGACAGCCAGGCGGGTCCCCAGCCTATAGGCCGCCACAGCCCTGGGCCTCCGTCAGGAAGGGAGGGCCGCTCTGGAACCGCGGGGCCTCTTCCAGTGGAGGTGAGCCCGGATGCCATGGGCAGAAAGCGGCCTGCAGGGACGACGCTGCCGCCCCCCTGGGCTGGGGGACGGGGGCGCTGCCATGGGTAGCAAGGGGTCTGCAGGGACATGCTGCCACCCCCCTGGGCTGGGGGACGGGGGCGCTGCCATGGGTAGCAAGGGGTCTGCAGGGACATGCTGCCACCCCCCTGGGCTGGGGGACGGGGGCGCTGCCATGGGTAGCAAGGGGTCTGCAGGGACATGCTGCCACCCCCCTGGGCTGGGGGACGGGGGCGCTGCCATGGGTAGCAAGGGGTCTGCAGGGACATGCTGCCACCCCCCTGGGCTGGGGGACGGGGGCGCTGCCATGGGTAGCAAGGGGTCTGCAGGGACATGCTGCCACCCCCCTGGGCTGGGGGACGGGGGCGCTGCCATGGGTAGCAAGGGGTCTGCAGGGACATGCTGCCACCCCCCTGGGCTGGGGGACGGGGGCGCTGCCATGGGTAGCAAGGGGTCTGCAGGGACATGCTGCCACCCCCCTGGGCTGGGGGACGGGGGCGCTGCCATGGGTAGCAAGGGGTCTGCAGGGACATGCTGCCACCCCCCTGGGCTGGGGGACGGGGGCGCTGCCATGGGTAGCAAGGGGTCTGCAGGGACATGCTGCCACCCCCCTGGGCTGGGGGACGGGGGCGCTGCCATGGGTAGCAAGGGGTCTGCAGGGACATGCTGCCACCCCCCTGGGCTGGGGGACGGGGGCGCTGCCATGGGTAGCAAGGGGTCTGCAGGGACATGCTGCCACCCCCCTGGGCTGGGGGACGGGGGCGCTGCCATGGGTAGCAAGGGGTCTGCAGGGACATGCTGCCACCCCCCTGGGCTGGGGGACGGGGGCGCTGCCATGGGTAGCAAGGGGTCTGCAGGGACATTCTGCCATCCCCCTGGGCTGGGGGACGGGGGCGCTGCCATGGGTAGCAAGGGGTCTGCAGGGATGATGCTGCCTCCCCCTTGGGCTGGGGGACAGGGGCACTGCTGTGGGCAGAAAGCGGCCTGCAGGGACGACGCTGCCACCCCCTGAGCTGGGGGACAAGGAGCAGCTGTGGGTAGCAAGGGGTCTGCAGGGACGACGCTGCCGCCTCCCTGGGCTGGGGGACAAGGAGCTGCCGTGGGCAGAAAGCGGCCTGCAGGGACGATGCTGCCACCCCCCAGGGCTGGGGAGATGCAGGAGCTGCCAGCCACATGGGTGCCCTTCCTTGCCCCGCACCCCCGGCGTCCCCGGAGAAGACTCTGTCTCTCAGCCTCAGTTTCCGCTGCTGTGAGATGGCCCTGGCGGTGCCCGACAGGGGTGAGTTTGGGAGGGGATGACAGGGCCCTGCCTGCCCCTCCCCTCACCTTGTGTCCTCCTGCGTGGGGATTGGGGGCTCGGCCGATAGGAGGCCCACCACTCCGTCCTGCCCAGGG
This sequence comes from Kobus ellipsiprymnus, assembly GCA_006410655.1. Taxonomy (NCBI): domain Eukaryota; kingdom Metazoa; phylum Chordata; class Mammalia; order Artiodactyla; family Bovidae; genus Kobus; species Kobus ellipsiprymnus. Next base: position 1,068,934 of record SJYR01000165.1, on the reverse strand, counting down.
ACGCCCTTGGGCGTGGGGGCTGTGACACCAAGCGGGAGACGGGCCCACTCCCGACTGGCCATTCGGCCGACGGCATCCTCATCTCCCGGTCCCGTCTCTGCACCAACAGGCGAGGTTCCGCCCAGCCGGCTGGCCGGCCGGGAGCCCAGCCCTGCAGCCCCGGCTCAGCACGCCTCCACGACAGGACACGAGCCAGCATGGGGGCTTGGGGCTTCCTCTCTGGGAGGAGTGGAAGCAGCCTGACCACCGCACAGAAAAGCAGGCTTCATCTCCCAGCCAGCCGCCACCCTCCACAGGCTGTCAACCTGGACTGCAGACTGCCGTCCTGTCTCACCGCTCCTCTGCCTTCGTCGCCGGGGCCGTCTGGGTCACTGAGATGGACCCTCTCCCAAGTGTCAGCGCTGGCACTACCCAGCCGGGGTAGGCCTGGGGCTCGGCGGCTGGAAGCCCCCCAAGCAGGATGCTGTGACGTGTCCGTCCTGAAGTCCTCGGGCAGGGTGGCCTCGGCCCAGGCCCCTGGGCTCGGCGTCCCACCGCCTGCTCGCGGAGGCACGCGCAGAGATCAGGACTTCTATACTAAGGAGTCGATCACACAGGGTTCGGGGTGCGCCGTCTCACACGTTAAAGGTTAAACCCTTCCCAGGAGGAGAACCATCCACAGCGGAGCCCGGGCCAGGGCGACCGTCCACCCACCCCCACGAGGACTCCAGGGGGGAGGTGGCAGGAGCCCCCTTGTTGGGCTGAGCACTGCTTCTGCCCTGCGAGGCACCAGAGCTGGGGGCACGGGGTGGATGCAGCCCCTGCTCCTGGACCGGGGCTCTCGGAGGCACCCCGGGCTGGCACCCGCGGGAGGGGAGGGGGTCTCAGGGGCCCTGTGCTGGAAGGGGCCGGCCCCCACGAGTGCCGGCTCTGCCCAAGGGGGTTCCTCCCAGTGCTGGGGCCAGGGGGCTCAGCCAACATGGCCAGCGGCCTGGGAGGGGGCATCCCGGGGGCCCCAAAACTGTGTCTGCTCCCTCTGGATTCACACAGACAGCTGGAGTGAAAGCAAAGTCCCAGGAGCATATCCGTGCTGAAGGACACCCAGAGGAGGGGAAACGGGACCCCACAGCACCTGACCCCACCCAGCCAGGACCGAGGCCTGGGGACACGGCCACCCCGAGGAGCTCCCACCAGCCAGGACTGAGGCCGGCCAGCTTGGAGGAGCAACCTGTTGGGACCCCTGACCCTACTCAGAGCATCAAAAAGAAAGCTGCTGTTGGTATTTTTCTGGAGCAGAAAAGCAACTTAAATGATGAAAATCAACCTGGACTGGGCCTCTCGGAGAAGCAGCAGTGGGACTTCCCTTTTCCAGAAACCGGAGACGGGAACCCCAAAGCCCTCACAGGCCCCCAGCGTCAGCCCATCCACCGGCCGACAGCAGCTCACGCAAAGCAAGGGGAGGAGGTTCGTGAGTCTGGGTGGAAATGCGAACAAACAGAAAATGTGCAAATTGCATGCAGCCTGTTTATTAGTTACACTCAAGTCCCCGAAGAAAAAAGACGCGATTGCAGCAATGTCTAAACTGCTACTTTATAAATAAGGGATTTGGCAGAAAGAGCTTCCTTCTCTTAAGCCTCTGCTCAGACTTGCTAATGTGGCAGAAGAGCCCAGAGTGGAGACTGATCGGATGCCGTTTAATGGGCCACAGCTTTCACGGGATTTCAGCACAAAATTGCTCATCACCACGTTCCATTTGGCGTGTAATGCCACTTACATCTCATGCATGGCTTTAAGATAAATTAGGATAAGTTAAGCTCTGTGTGTAGGGAGGGTTTCACACATCTCTTTCCTCTTAAAAAATATGTCTAATAAAATATGAAATTTTGGTGCTAAAAAGATAGTAGAAGGCCCTGTGCCTCGCCCATTCCCGGGCTGAGTCCTGGCTCTGCTCCAGCAGCTGAGCAGTTAGCCCGCTCTGTGAGGAGGAGACGCTTCCAGCCTAAGTGCACAGGTGCTTTGTGGTTTGATTTCTTATCAGCTGCCCTCGGGCGGAAGAGATATGAACTAGCTGGTTTCTGTGGCTTTTAAGCTGAGACGACTGTGAAAATTCTCCAGAATGGCCAAGAGGGCTGTCGATGGTAACTGGCTGAACTTGCAGGGAAAGAGGCTTTCCGGCTTCTGAAAGGGAGGAGAGGACAGTTTCGGCTTTTAGAATAGTGCCTTTGTAGGGCGACTGCGGCTTACAGATCCCGTCCCGTGTTCCAGCACTGTCTCTGCCTCAGGGGACCGCCCCCCTCCCGCGGCCAGCAGGGACCAGGCCCCTGGCCCACAGGAAGCCTCGCTCGGCTTCTCGCTGGGGCTTTACGGTGGCTGGTCTGCTCTCAGTCTGGAGGCATCTGCATTTTCCGAGGATCCTTAGGGCAGGGTGTGTTCGGGACAGAGCGTCCTGATGGGAAGCATGCTCTGGCTCTGTCACCGGTCTGGGCTGTGGACGGTTTTCTCTCTGCAGCAGAAACGATGGTGCTGGTTGGACAGCCAGCTCTTCCACGTTGGTGGGTCCCCGCAGTCTCCTCTCTTCTGCACACAGCCAAGCGCTGTGCCTTCTGGACACTGCGCTGGTCCTCACGGAGGGACCCGGGAGCATTGACACCAGGGTCGTCTTTACTTGAGCGCAATCTTCCAGGCTCTTTGAGTCCGTGCGCTTTCCGGGCCGTGGACGTGTGGTCCCCCAGCTTCCCAACAGGAAATGTTTATGTAACACACCGGGGCATGGGAGAGAGGGGGGCGGTGAAGGGTGGGGTCGTCACACGTCAGAGGTCCCCATCCCTGACGGAGCTTCAGGAGAACCGTAACCACACTGACCCACAGAGTCTGGGTGATTGAACTCGAGAATGGTGAAGGGCGTGCTTTTTATTTAAAATTCTCTGAACTTCCCTGGTGGTGCGGGGCTAGGCCTCTGCGCTCCCAGTCCCAGGGGCCCAGGTTCAATCCCTGGTGACGGAGCTAGAGCCCAAAGGGCACCTAAGACCCAGGGCAGCCAGAGAAAAACAGAGCTTTCAAAATAATACATTCTCATTTCCCCACTTTGGCAGTTTTAAAGAACCCTGTGTCTTTTCTTATCAAAGTGATTTTGGCTTCTCTATAGTATAACTTAATATCCAACACTGGATAAACTGTCAAGGAAATATGTTGATCAACTTATCGGAGTATTTGCAAATACAAGGCTCTCGAAGAAACACACAGACACCTGGACAGCAAGAGTGAGACAGATGGCGGATTTAGTTAGCTGGGGCCGTATCTGAGGAGAAGCCTTCGCCAGGGACAGGGAGAGAGACAAACAGCTGCTGAAGTGACGAGCACACGAGGGGAAACAGGTTTTAAGGTTCCTTTTGTCATTCGGAGAAAAGCTGTGCCTTTAAATCGTGCCACAGTTCTCAAAGCTCGGCTCAGCACGTGCACGCCCCCTGGTCCCAGGGCGCGTGAAAAGGAGAGGGCGCTGCTCCTAAAGGGAGGGCCCTGGGGGCCTGATGCCGAACAGAAATGAGCCTGGGGCGCAAACGCAGAGTCTGCGCATCGGGCTTTCGTTTTCACGACGGCAGGGATTGTTTCGGTTTTCAGCTACCATAACCCTCAGGGTAGCACCGCGCCTCAGCCAGACTCTAAGGGCGGGCAGCCTCACTTCCCAAACACCAAAGCGTACGGTTCACGCCCAAGCCAGCGACTCGGGCCTCTCACAATACTGACCGCGCTTTGCGCTTTATTTCTTGTAAGAAGGCCCTCAGTAGAAAATGATACGCTTATGTTTGCCGCTGCAGAGGGCTGTGAGGTGTTTGTTAGTGAGTCTCAAGGGGGCTGGGAAGGCGGGCTTGCGGGACACGGTGATTCCAGCCACTCTGACTATGCGAGGACCCCGGAAGCAGACGGGCTTGGCGGCCGTACGCTGCTGGCCGGGGTCCTGGTTAATTTCTGAAACATCTGTGAGCACTTTAGGGACTGCTGGAGAATAAATGAAAAGGCCCTTTCAGCTTTAATCGTCCCCAAGGGAGAAAGCACTGTGCCCCTAGGAAGGGGTCATGGAGGGTCGAGAGGAATGAGGGGCAGGCTTTTCATGGCCCGGCCAGTGTTTGTGTTAAATAAATATTTTAAAAGTCGAGATCCACATGCCTCCATTTGGGGACCAATTAGTCTTTTTCATGTGCAGTTTGTTCAGCCGGACGTTGTGCCTGGCCTGTACAAGGCCCCAGACAGCCGCTCAAGCCCTGTCTTGAATCTACCCTCAGCCCCCGGCCCAGTGCGGCGGGAATGCAATGCTTCCTCCAGAGTGGAGTTCTTTGAAGAGCCCAGAAAAGGAGGATTTTAAAAGGAAAGTCAGATTATTTTTAAACTGGGATGTTTTGGAGCTCCAGAAAAGACTTGCGATTGTAGGATAGTTTATTTAAATTCAGCCTTTCTTTTTCATATAATAACAAGCTTACCTCTCGTTTGAAACTCCTTTGTGTCTTGAGAGCAAGTAGTTTTCAAAAGGTCGCAGCTTATTCCTTCTTCGGCTCCTCTCCCTCTTCCTGGAGATGCTCTGTGATTGACCTGCATCATAAGCGAAGGTCACTGTGCCCGGCTCCTTGCGGCCCCGTGGGCTGTAGCCTGCCAGGCTCCTCTGTCCACGGGATTCTCCGGTAAGCACACTGGCGTGGGCTGCCAGTTCCTCCTCCAGGGATAGTCCCGATCCAGGGATTGAGCCCATGTCTCTCGCACCTCCTGCACTGGCAGGGGGTCCTTCACCACTACGCCACCTGAGAGGCCCTCAGCTGCATCAGCTCGGCCCATCTGACCCTCCTGGCCTCCAAGAAGGGAAAAGGCCACGCTTTCCTTTCAGCAGCCCCTCTGTGGACGTCCTCACCGCCCCCCCACCCCACCCCAGAGAGCGCCACGTTCCTCAAAAATACAAGTGAAGTGAAGTGAAGTGAAGTCGCTCAGTCGTGTCCGACTCTTGGCAACCCCATGGACTGTAGCCCACCAGGCTCCTTCATCCATGGGATTTTCCAGGCAAGAGTGCTGGAGTGGATTGCCATTTCCTTCTCCAGGGGAACTTCCCGACCCGGGAATTGAACCCAGGTCTTCCGCATTGCAGGCAGATACATAAAATACAAACCCATAAGTAATAGCATGTCAGGGCTTTAAGAGCGGGCTGAGAGAGAGTATATTGTAAGGAAATGATTATATGAAACTGCAGACAGTGTACTTGGCCCACTGCTTCTGTCCCCGTTTTCATCTCTGTCTGCAGCTGTGTAGGCATTGTTCCCAGCAGAAAAGCAGCTGTAGGTTTCATCACCCACTTCTGCAAAGGCCACACTCAGCACCCGCAGCCTCCTAAGAGCGACTCGGTGTCACTGGGGTGTGAGCGAGGGAGCAAGGGAAGGGCCCACCTCTCTGTCTCCAGGGGCACTCCCGCAGCCTGCAGCATCACACACCATCCAAGGTCAAGTGTGCAGCCGGGTGCCTGGAGACGCTGATCCGGGTGCCCAGCTCTGGATGGTGCACCCCGGCGTAAAGGAGAGTAGCTCTCATCAAAGCCAGACTCAGGGAGCTTGACAGCTGCCCAGGCCTCTCCGCAGGTGAGCGTCGAGCTTCCGTGCAAACCCAGTTCCTTCAAATTTCAAACCTCAAAATTGTAACAGTCACTACCTGGGACAGCCTCTAAAGGACTGAGTCAGTCAACGGCAATGAGATGTCATTTGCTTCCTTTTTTATAATTTCAGGCTTTTCACTACAAGAAGGGAGCTCCGGGTCCTCGAGGAAGCAACATTCATGTTAAGATGGCAACTTGTCTTCGGATCACACGGTCCGCCAGCCAGCAGCCCCAGCAGCCGCCCTAGACCTGCCTTTTAACCAGGGCCCCGTGGCTCACACGCGCTGAGCGTTTGGGAAGCGCCTCCTGGGTCATCGAGTACACCCTTAGCAGCGTTTCCAGTCGTACTGAAGACCGTCTGTGGAAAAGTGATTGATAAAAGGCAGTGGAAGCGAACACCTGCTGTCCATTTCAACTTCCTCTCTCAATTTTATTGACCACAAGTGGGAAGCCAGTTCATGCAGTCAGGTCATGCTTTGCTCCAGAGGGATGAGGCTGACTTGGAGATTTGTCTCAGGTAACTCTGGCTTGAGATTGAAAAATTAAGTAGTTGTAAATATAAAATGTTGAGATGGTCAATAGAAATAATGACAGAAATACATGATTTTAAAAAGTGTCTTATTCAAAGGCAGACTTTGATGTATATTTCGATTGTCATTTATTTCCTTGCAATTTAGAATAAGCATTTTTTGCTTTAGTATTTTTATTGCAAAATAGTTGAAACAGTTGAAATCATTGTAGAAAGTTTAGAAAGTACAGTTAAATGAAGACAAGGAGAGGAAAGCGGGGCAGGGGCAGTCTATAGTCTACAATCCGGAGACAACAGGCAGCAGCCATTTCCGTGTAGCTAATTCTCAAATAGTGAAGCGTCTACACATTTACAGATGAGCACTGGATGATGAAACTGCTTTAAATAAGCTTTTCACTTAATAAGTATATCAAGAACTTCTTCCCATAGAACTTTGACTTTTTAATCCAAAAATGTTAAAATAGAACTATCGGTGTGCTGGATGGAGAGCAGAAGGGGGCAAGAGAGGACGAGACGGCTCGATGGCATCACCAGCTTGGTGGACACGAGCTGGAGCAAGCTCCGGGAGCTGGTGAGGGACAGGGAGGCCCGCCGCGCTGCAGTCCAAGGGGTGGCAAAGAGTCAGACACGACTGAGCAACGGAACCACAGCCGGCTTTAAGGGAATAAGAGGAGAAGGAAACGTCAGAAAAAAGTAAGGTTTTTTGCAAACTTCTCACGACACTGCCAGTCTGAGGACCGATGCTGGGAAGCACTCACCGGCGGCAGCTGAGGCCCTCGGTGATGCTCTGGTGCGATCCCGAGGCCGGAGGCTGAAAGCGGCAGGTTTCTCCTCCTAAGGGGGGCTCTGCTCCTGTGGATGCAGAGGAGGACGGCTTCTCTAGGAGGGTGGCTTTTCCAGCTGCTCAGTTCAGGACCTCCTCAGTGGAATCCTGTGTCCTGGCAGGATCTGGGGTCAGAGTTCAGAGGTCAGCAGGAGGCTGGCCCCGCGAAGCCAGATGCAGGTGGGATGAAGGCTGCCGTGCCTGAAGCAGGGGGCTTCTGCCTCCGAGCCAGTGGGATTCAGGGTGTGGATGGGGAGAGCCCCCTTGCCTTTCATCCTCACCACCCCTCTGCCCCTTCACCACCCCTTCCTCTCTGAATGTGAAACTCCCCAAGGGCCACTGCGTCGCATGTGCTGCCCAAGAATCCTAGCGGCGTCTGCTTCTAGACGTGTGTTTCCTCTAAAATGGAGTCAAAGGGCCCGAGGGGGACTCTCCTGGTCTCGTCTGAGTTTGCGGCCTTATCACCCTGCCTGCTGGCTGTTGAGTGTCTGCCTCCCCCAGCTGGGGGCCAGAGGGAACTCAGGAGTGTTTGTTGAAAGAAGCTAAACTCCATGAAATGAGGTTTCAAGGCAGCCAACTCCATTTTGCCTCAGCCTCCAGGACCATGAGCCCACGGGCCCTCATCTCTGCTTCGCGTGGTCCTCTTCTCGAGGACAGTCCTAGCCTCACGGGGCATCGCAGAATTTCAGGCGGGGATGGCAGGCACTGCCCCCCGGGGTCCCACCTGCTGCCCTGGGCCGGTGCCCCTCTGGGGGAGGGGTGTCTTTGTGGGATGGGAATGCAGAGGCTTTCTCCTTCTGGAGTCCCGCTTCTGCCCCGAGGGTGAGCGTCATGAGCGGGACTCAGGCTAGAAGCGTCACTGTCTCTGTACCAACGCCCCGCGGTGACCATGGGAGCCAGCTCCCTAACCCATCCGCGGGAAAACATGAGACTTCTCTTTTTTGGATTCCTCTTTGTTCCACAAAAATTTGCCTGTATGCAGATACATCCTTGCACCTGTAGGCCACTCAATTCCTGCGCTGATTTTCCAGCCACGAGCACATGGTGCCTCTCTGGCCCAACACACAGCCAGGCCGGGTTGCTGGGGAGCATGGCACACACACCTCCAGGGAGGAAGGCCGAGTTTGTGAGGGGACAATCCCTGTGAAGGGAGACCCCCACTACGGGACCCGGACGGTAGGGACCCCACTCCCATCCTCAGCATCAGCTTCCGGAAAATGCAAAGCCTGGTGGGCACAACCACCGCTCCTGAGCCAGCCTGCCCTGCGCTGCACACACCTGGCCTGTGCAGACGCTCAGGTGATGTTTATGGACCGGAAAGAAAGCAAAGTCGCTCAGTCGTGTCCAACTCTTTGCGACCCGGTGGACTGTAGCCTACCAGGCTCCTCCAGAGTGCTCCTCTTACCAGGATTCCATCCATGGAATCCTCCAGGCAAGAGTACTGGAGTCGGTCGCCATTCCTTTCTCCAGCTATGGACCAGATGCATTAACAAAAGAGTGAATACCAGCCAGACATCTGCACTCATCCAAGAATCAGACGGGGAGGTCGAGGTCCGGGGTGGCAATGAGCCAGCTCCATCCTACAAAGTAATGCCTGCGCCTTCTTTTTTCGATGCACAGTTTGCCTCAGGAAAGCAATCATTTAAAATCCTTCTCCAAGGAGTCAGTGAACGTCCCTCTGAAAGTCACCGCCAAGCCTCAGGGAAAGCTGCCTCTTATCGAAGAACCTGTTTAGAAATCAACAGTTCTGAAGGAGGGGACACGGTTCCTCAGCCACCAATCACCGGGAGACAATGACAGCAAGTCTGGAGTCCCCAGGACAGACCCCAGGCAGCAGGTCGTGGCCCTGGAACCTCAAATGTCAGGCCCCAGGCGGAGAGGCAGCCCCGGGCCAGAGGTCGCAGCCAGTCTCAAGGGCGCACTTAGTTCCGGGCTGGCCGGCTTCTAAGTAGCTTTGTTTGCTCCTTTAAAAAAAAAAAAAGGAAATGATTCTTTCTACCCCCAAATCCTAGACCATGCAAGGTTTACTTATAACAAAAAGCTATTTGAAGTTCTGCCGTAAATCGTTACTTAGAGACTCATGACCTGCGTCCTGCACATACATTTCTGTTTGCTGCATTGATTTATTTCCCAAACAGCACATTTTTTCAGAGTTTACGTTTTTAACAAAAGATGCTCAAGGAACTGCGGTTGTGATATTCATTTAGGCGGCAGTGGGAGGGCTAAGTGCACCGCCGACCCGAGGGCAGGTCCCGGGCTGGCCAGCAGCGGGCGTGGCATCACTCAGCTCCGACTAGCTGGAGCCTCTGAGCATGCGCACAGGCTAAGCCCGAAGTGCGTCCTCAGATGCCGGGGTCCCTACCGCGCCAGCCAGCGGCAGTGATCTCGTTCCCAGCGGTTATGATAATAACCGTCCCAGCTCATCCTCTGGAGAAGGAATGGCAACCCACTCCAGTGCTCTTGCCTGGAGAATCCCAGGGAGGGGGGAGCCTGGTGGGCTGCCATCTATGGGGTCGCACAGGGTCGGACAGACTGAAGCGACTTAGCAGCAGCAGCAGCAGCAGCTCACCCTTGGTTTATCAAATATGCTGAGACTTCTCTTTGAAATCTAAGTCCCGTGGGCAAGTCACCCGGTGATGATGTGGGTCCCTGATAGACCCGGGCTCAATTAATCTCCTGACCTCGCCAAGAAGGCTGCTGCCAGGGACCCGCCTAACCCCACGCTACAGGGACAGGCACCCCGCCTTCCCGAAGAGCCACAGCGGAGGGTGGAAACCAGCTCTGAGCAGGTCAGGAACCCAGCACGCAACGGACCCAATGCTGGAAAGCCCTCCACTCAGCAGAGGAGACCCTGAGCGCTCGCGGGGCCAGGGAGGACAGGGCCCAGAGAATGGGCTTTCGGGCCCGAGTCCTTACCTCTGGACAAAGAGCTCACCTAGTAAAAGTTATTCGTGTTCCACTCATTTCTGCTGTCTTAAGAAAGAAAGAAATAGAAAAGTGACACTTAAATTTTTTTTTTAACGCTGACACTGCTTGCTATATGTAAGCGGAGCTTGGCATCTCAGACCAGCACCGAGTCCCACAGACAAATGACTTTCCTGAAATCTTCCAAGCTCAATAGGCCATTTGGCCTCCTGGGTGACATTTTTTTCCCCAACGTCTAACAGCAGACCTAACTGTATGGACTGCCTGACGCTCCATGCTCCCATCCCAGGACGCTCCCCAGGACGCCTTACCCCCGACACCCTGCTCAGGAATCCTGACACCGTCCAGTAAACCCCACCTGCACAGACACAGTGCGGCGTCTAGTCCAGCCCGCAGCAGAGGCTGCCAGCTCTGCAGACAGAGGGCAGGGGCGGGCGGGAGACTTGCTGTCTCTAGGGAAGGGAGCAGCTCCTGGAGGGAACTGTTTCTACAGTGAAAGGACACAGGCTTTGGGGAGGCCCAGCTGTGGGCAGAGGGCTCTCCGAGCCTCTGTCTTCTCCTCCTTGGCCCCTCGTACGGCTGCTCCTGCACTTCCACAGAGGCGCGATGGGGCTGCTGGGGTGGGGCTGGCTTCTGGGGGTGCCACAGAATTCCGTGTGCCCAGAGCGGACGTTCAGGGTCCCGGGCTCTCTCAGCTTCCCGGGCTCTCGGCCTGTGCCCTGCCTGTAGGGAAACCAGCGCTCACCGGGCACTCGAGGCCGCGGCCGGTGCTCAGCGTGCAGTGAGTGTTTCATACATGAGCTGTGTCTCCCGCCTCTCAGACGCACAGCGCACTTTCAATAGAAGAGCCGTGTGCAGCCAGCAGATTGGGCCCATGGACGACTAATAAACCACAGCTCCCGCCCCGCCCCACTGCATGTTAGTACCACGGTCTGTGTCAGAACCCTGCCAATCTGGGCTTATTTTTGATGACTGCAAACCCCCGATCATGGCCCTCAACCCCAGGGAAAGCCACTCTGTCCTGGGGGTCTGAAGCCACTGAGGCCAATGGCCTGGCCTCTGGGCCGTAGCTTTCTGAGCGAAATGGTCCCTGAGGGGACAGCATTTGTACCCAGCCCTGCGGCTCTGGGTGTCCCGAGCTTGCTCGCCCCGGAGACGGCTGTCTGAGCCACTGGGGCAGGCCTGCCTCTGCTCCAAGCTGGCCTGGGTGTTCCATGTGGTGAAAACCGCTTTCTGTCCATGAGCTGCGATCTCCATTTCGGAAAGGGCCACACCGCCAGACCCAGTTCCGTAGAACACCCCACGCTGCGGGCAGGCAGCTGCTCCGGACAGGCCGGGTCGCTGGTGGCCTGTGATCCCCCGCCTCCTGGGTGCGGGGTGGACGGGCGAACAGGACGGGCCTTCCCCCCTGAGAAGCCACCCCAGACACATCAGCAGGCTGGCACGGTTCTCTGGGCTGATGTAGCAGAAACCCGCACCAGGAGCCCTCGGGGCCAGAGACCAGGCACTCCAGGCTCTGAGCTGGACGCTGCCCTCTCCAGGGGCTCAGTCAGGTGGTAAAGGGGCAAGAAGGTCTACGCTGGGTGGCTGGAGGGCCGTGTATGCCAAGTGATATTCAGGTCAACCTTCCCGCCTAAAAAATATAGCCTATTCCTTGAGAATAAACGTTTCCTCCAAAATCAGAAACACGGCAGCAAGGAACAAGAGCTTTTGCCCAAAACAACCTCGGCAGAGGCAGAAAGACCGTCGCAGGAAAGAGGCCGTGGGCGTTCGTGGTGGGGACGGGGCCATTGGCAAGCAGCAAAGGAGGTGACGCAGGCCCTGAGCGAGGGAGCAGGTGCGGGGAGGAGGCGATGCAGACCTTGAGTCAGGGAGCAGGCGGGAGTCTCAAGGGGAGGAGGCATGCAGGCCCTGAGCGAGGGAGCACGCAGGTGCCTCGGTGGGGTCTGAGGCAGGTGTCTCCCTCCCAGCCGAGGGGCACAGGGGCCTGGCTCTCCGCAGCAGGGAGCGGGCTTTCTCTTGGAGATGTAGCGGTTAGAGGTCCAGCAGCAGCTGCGTCCTGAGTCCAGGTTAAATATCTACGCAGGCGCCTCCTTGCATCCGGCCCTGGGGGTGGGGAGGCGAGCGCGGCATCCTGCAGGGCTTATCCTTTATTGGTGTCCCTGCTTTCTGCACGTGTCTCTCGGATGCTCACTGGGTGGAGGGCAAGCCGGGCAGGGTCAGGGTGTGGCCGGCGGTCAGCTGAGTGAAGGGCTTTCCCCTCTTCCCCCCTCTCATCTTGCTCTTTCCGTGTTTATTTTATGCCTGTTTCGGGTGAGTCTGTCGGCTCAGTGACAGTTTTCGGTGGCGTCTTTACGAAGGGCTGATCTGGGGGAACCACAGCGCAGGTGCCCCCTGGGGTCCCCGGACAGGACATCGCCGCCTCCGCCCTCCCCCGGAAGTGTCCGTGAACTGCCCTCAGGGGCAGGGAGTCCAGCAGCCGGTCAGCAGACCCTCCCTGGCACAGTGCACTTTAAATAGAACCGCCGGGAGCAGAGCAGAGTCTTCGTCCCCAGTCACTGCTCCGGGGGTCTTTGCAGGCCCCGCGGCCTCAGCTCCTGGCGCTCGTCCTCAGCCGTCCCAGACCTAGGTCACCGCGGCAGCCTCTCCTCTCCTCGGATGCCACGCGCTCCCGGCGCACAGGCGGGTCTGCAGCTCTGCCGCGGGAAGACCGGGACGGGTCTGGGAGAACGATGCCCGGCGGGAGGCCGGCCTGCCAGCAGTGTGGGCTGCAGGGGCGAAGTCGGCCAACACCGTCAGGGTGGCTCCTCCGCGGGCGGACGAGGGGAGCTGGGCCAGAGATGTTTTCAAAGCACGTCTGTGAAATTTTACAGTAAGGCCACCATTCTCGAGGGAAAATATTTTGGATGACCTTGTTGAATAAACGTGGAACCAGAGAAATTTAAAGCTGGCCTTCGGGTCCCCTGGCTGTGGGTTTTTGTTGGTTGGTGTCCTTTGTCTCTGTTGGGCTGCCCCCCTGCAGGCCCTGGACTCGCTCAGCTTCAAGAGCCCGGACTCCGCCGTGGAGACAACACGGTGCAGTGGATGCGGGGCAGTGCGCACGTCTGAAGAGGGCCTGGAGCTGCACCCACCGCGTGCTGCAGCCCCGGGCAGGGCGCGGGGGAGGTGCTCCGAGTGACGGGGGCACCGATCCGGGTTGGCTCCTTGGTCACCAGGGAAACCGGCAGAGGGCGGCCCCGGCCCCGCGGTAACCTGTGGCGGGGCAGGACCCTAGCCCCCTGGCGCAGGGCGTGGGCGCGGGTGGTTGAGAGGGGAGGTGGTCAGGTGCGGAGGACGGAGGCGGGCCTGGGGGCAGGGGCGCCCGGGGAGGAGAGTAGCCCTCTCGAGGGGCTGACCTTGCGCCTCCCCTAAAGCCTCGGCCGTGTCTCAGGGCCGTCTCAGAAACACGCAGCCCCGGTGGCGGCGACTCAGGCTTCAGCCAAGCGTCCCCAGTGACAGACAGTCTACCCTGTCTCTTATACACATCTCGGGCTCATTGCGGCGCAGCGCGCACGTCTGAAGAGGGCCTGGAGCTGCACCCACCGCGTGCTGCAGCCCCGGGCAGGGCGCGGGGGAGGTGCTCCGAGCGACGGGGGCACCGATCCGGGTTGGCTCCTTGGTCACCAGGGAAACCGGCAGAGGGCGGCCCCGCCCCCGCGATAACCTGTGGCGGGGCAGGACCCTAGCCCCCTGGCGCAGGGCGTGGGCGCGGATGGTTGAGAGGGGAGGTGGTCAGGTGCGGAGGACGGAGGCGGGCCTGGGGGCGGGGGCGCCCGGGGAGGAGAGTAGCCCTCTCGAGGGGCTGACCTTGCGCCTCCCCTAAAGCCTCGGCCGTGTCTCAGAAACACGCAGCCCCGGTGGCGGCGACTCAGGCTTCAGCCAAGCGTCCCCCGTGACAGACAGTCTACCCCTGAGGCTCCACAGACGGCCCCTGGCGGAAGCCCTCCCAGCCCTCCCTGGCCCCCAGCTGCAGGGCCAGCGCCTCGTGGCGGGGGCTGAAGGACTCACGCAGCCAGCCCGGCCGAGGCCCTGCCCCAGGCGCTGCTCCGGGGCCTCGCCCAGGCCTCCTCCGACTCTCCTTCCCTCGGCGCCGGGGACAGACCCCAGCCTGGGCCCCCACGGCCGGGAACTGGGAATCCCGGCCCCCAGCGCCCGGGCTGCCAGGGCCCCGACCCGCCAGGCCGCCCAGGCCCCACTGCCGGGCAGGCGCCCCAAGTACAAGGCTGCCAGGGGAGGAGGGCTGGAGGTGAGGATGGGGTCTCCCCCCAGGCGCATTCAGGACCCCAGTGCGGGGACGGACACACACGCAGAAGGGCCGGACCGGACGGAGCGTCAAACGAACCGCACCCCTGTGGCCAGCAGCTCTCACAGCGGGCGCCCGAGCGGTCCCTTCCTGATCGGTGACCCGCTCCCCGCCACCCGGCAGAGACACCCAAACGTGCGCCTCCCACCGCGCAGCCGGCTTCTAGTGACCCTGCCCTCAGCGCCCCTTCCCCTCCAGGGCGCCCGTCCCCGCGTCTGCCCGGCTTGGAAGGGCAGTAGCCGACCCCGCGCCAGCAGCGCTGAAACGCCCCTTTTCTGGGCGAGCGGAGAAACGGAGCAGGCCCTGGCGGAGGGGCTTCCGTTCACATCTGCAATCTGGGCCCGAGGTGCAGGGGGCCGGCGCCACGGTCTGACCCCGCCCTCACCCCACACCAGGCAGCACTGAGACGGTGACCTCCCGGTGTCCCTCCCGGCGCGTCCCGCGGGCGCGGGTCTTCACTGCAGGCCTGAAGGAAGGAGCGCCCCTCACGGGCCCCCGGGCCGCACACCCGCAGCAGGGGCTCTATGCTTCACCGACGGGCCACCCACCGTCCCATGCCCTGCCCTTCACTCTCAGTGGGGACCGCGGTCCGGCTCCCGGTCCTTGGGGGAGTTTCCAGGCCCTGTCGCCCTGAAACGCAGGCAGGTTCCGGGGGAGGAGGAGGACGAGCCTCCTGGGAGCGGGGCTGGGCCTCTGGGAGTGCGCAAGGAGTGAGGTGTGTCCTGATGCAGCGGAGTTTTAACGGAAAACCAGAGGGTAGGTGTCAAAATTTCAAGAGCGTTTTCTGGCTTGCTTTCCCCCTATTACTTTGGGTTTCCAGCACATAAGAAATTATTGAACCAAGTAGTGTTTTGTACATGCAGGGTCCAAGCTGAATTTTAAGCATTAATAGCCAAGACTAAAAACTTAGGGTGCAGACTTAGTGACTTGTGAGCCCGACGATGTAGGCCTGGTGTATAGGCTGCTGTCATGTCTTGCAGAAAGAACAGTGTTATAGATAAGAAGCTTGCCGGATTGAAGTCCATTATTAGCTTTGGAAGAAAGATATTTCCAGCTTCTTTTTAACACCACTCAGATCCTTCCAGTGTCCCTAATATAACTTTGCTTTGTGGTTCGGGGTTTAAAGTCTAATTCAGCCCAAAGACTTTACAAAAATGGCACTGTTTTTATGATTCAGTCCCTCAAATAGTAAATGTTCTCTGCTGGTAAAAGTTTAGCATAATTCCCATATAAAAACTGCAGTCATTGGGGTGCCAAGTTATTCAAAACTGATGGTGGATTCAGAGTGAGTCAGAGTTTAATCAACCTCAGGATCGAAAGCTTTGATTTGTTCTCAGCATTTCAGAAGTCCTGCTTTGCTGAATTTTAGTCAAATTAACATGCCTGTGAAATTGACTTTTCTTCCAAAGATGAAAAATTCTTGGCCTGACCCTCAGGTCAAGGGAGAAAATGAGACTTAACCCCTCTGTACAGAAGACAGTTTCTAGAATATTCAGTTATATAAGCTCACTCGTTTCTCAACAATTCTGACACTTGAAACTGATATAGACTGGGGGTGGGGGGGGTGGGGGGTGTACTGAGGGAGATAAAATAGGCATTTGGAAAACAAACAAACCCCCCAGATGCTGTTTGTAAAAGCTGCCATTTTTGGACTCGGGTGCGCCTTCCTCAGCGACCACAGTGAGAGATGCTGGAAACCTGAGCCCTGGCCTCGAGCTGTGAGTGAGCTGCTCTCTTGGGAAAGGAGAGGAACCAACTTTCTTTGCTCGTGTGGTTCCAGCCACTCACCATGCCAGCGGCCTGGGATGAAGCCTGAACTGGCACCGAGAACCGAGCAGATTTCTCCTGCTGAGCTGGTGCGGACGCTTGCTCATGTCTTAACAAGCGCCGCTTTGCCAGGCCCAGAAGCTCCTTGAGGAGAGTCAGCTGTGTGTGCCCGGAAGCAGTGCCGTCTGCTTGAAGCTCCGTCTTAAAAGGCAGCTGCTCATCAGGGCCTGCGTTATAAAGGGTTTACGCAGGAGGTACAAGAAAAGCACACTTATTTCAGGTATTGAACCAGGAGGAAATTCATAGTGATCAATGTGACTGTGTTTGTGTCTGGGTTACAGGCACCCCCCTCCCCAAACGTGCAGTTTCCTCCTCGAAGTGGAGATGGGGACCACGGGCACGTGGACGATGACTGGGCCGGGAGGGGACGGGTTACACCGACTCAGCCATGGACCGGAGCTGATTGGAGGAAGCGGAAGCTTTCTGCGGGAAAAGCGTGTGCCCTATTGTCCTTTGTATTATGACACAACGGGCTTTTTTCCTAACAACCTGAGAACGCGCACTGTAGACCTGTAAGCTGATCTCTCGGCTCCAGTCTCTGATTTGGGACGACTTCTGAGGGAGTGACAGCCGGGCTTTGGGTAAACTTGGGGCTGTTTTCCTTGGCACCCGGGGACCTCACCTGTCCCAACTCCCAAGGAAGCCAAAGCCCTCTGGGTCTCCTGGGCAGAATGAGCCTTTGAGCTGAACTTCTACATGTAATGCGTCCTGTCAAGGTGGAAAGAAAAGCTTTGAAAAGCTGAATCCGCAGACGCACGTTAAGTAAACGGGGGGTGGTTGTTCATCTGCGAGTCCCCGGAAGGCGGGCGCCGTGCAGGAGCGTCAAGAATGGCATCCGTGTCAAACTGGAGTTGAAGAGTTTAAGAAAATAAATCACACTTTTTAAAATCGGGGTATAATTGCTTTACAATGTTGTACAACAAAGTGAATTAGCTATGTGTACACATAGAAAAGACAGCCCTCAGAATGGGAGAAAATACTTGCAAATAAAGCAGCTGACAAGGGATTAATCTCCAAAATATACAAACAGCTCATGACGCTCAATACAAAAAGAAAAAATCAAAAAATGAACAGAAGACCTAAACAGACGTTTTTCCAAAGAAGACACACAGATGGCCAAGAGGCACATGAAAAGATGCCCAGAAGCACATTTCTCAAAAAAAAGCATTAGTAATAGTGCCTTTTTTGACAGTGTTCCTATCCATCACTGAGGTTTATATCCTTCGTGACAGAACGGGGAAAACAGTGAGCGTAATCACGGATTATACAGACGGATTCAGGTCTGGGCTGACACCCGCTGCACGTCTGGACCGGGCTCCCCGCCTCCGCAAGGTGGTAACGGAGTCCCGTGGAGGCAGAGATGCCGTCCTGGGATGCAGGCAGCTCAGAATCCAGGTCCTTGGCACAAGTCTCGTGTCTGAGGTCTCAGCAGTGCTGGCCTGGTGGCTGGACACGGCTCTGACCTGCGGGCTCACGTTCTGTGGCGGAGATGGGTGTGAAACCCACAACCCGCAGCTGTTTATTCAGTGATTTGCTAAACGGACGGCTCTTGTGACAGCAAAGGCAAGGACAGGGAACCACGAGCGTCAGCCAGGAGATCTGACTGGGCAGGAGCTGAGACTGAAGGCACCCCTGGGGTCAGGCCCGGCGGGGGCAGAGACGCCCAGGAATGGGAGCCGGGGAGAGGCCGCGTGAACCTGTGCAGGGGTCCCAGTCCGGTGGGTCCCACAGACAGACACGCGGACAATTAGCAAGGTGCTCGGGTAGGCGTGATGGCGGGCGGGCGGGCACCGAGAACCGAGCAGATTTCTCCTGCTGAGCTGGTGCGGACGCTTGCTCATGTCTTAACAAGCGCCGCTTTGCCAGGCCCAGAAGCTCCTTGAGGAGAGTCAGCAGTGTGTGCCCGGAAGCAGTGCTGTCTGCTTGAAGCTCCGTCTTAAAAGGCAGCTGCTCATCAGGGCCTGCGTTATAAAGGGTTTACGCAGGAGGTACAAGAATTCAGGCAGCGATGTGTCTCACCACCAGCTCCCCGGTCCTGACTCATCTGAACGCCTGCACCCAAGGGCCATCCCAGCACCTGCCCTTCCAGAGGGGAGGTCTTGACCCATGATCTCCGAGTCAGCTCTGCTGGGGCTGCCCCTGGTTCTCCCCCACGGAAGGAGACCAGCTGCGCCCCTCTGAGGCTACCAGCCCCCCACCATCCCTGGGGCTGTCTCAGTCCCTCCCGCTCGCCCCCGCCCAGGCTCCCTCGGCTACCTCCTGCCCAGTGCGTTCCCCTAGCCCAGCCCGCTGGTGAGGCATCCTCACCCGTGAACCTCCAGAGGCTCCCCTCCTCTGACCGGATGAAGCCTGGGTCTGGGACGGGTTCCCAGGACGTCTGTAATCTGGGATCATCTCTGTTCCCTGCCCACCGACCCTGTTCCCATGTGAAAGTCTCTCAGTCGTGTCCGACTCTGCGACCCCGTGGATTGTACAGTCCATGGAATTCTCCAGGCCAGAATCCTGGAGTAGGTAGCCTTTCCCTTCTCCAGGGGATCTTCCCAACCCAGGGATCGAACCCTGGGTTCGATCATCTGAGATTTATTGTTTAATAACATTTTCCCATGACAATAATTGAGCTGTGAGTAATCAAATGTGTAGGAGACCTAACTTTTTAAAATGATATCCACGTCCTCAGTGAGCTGCGTGCACTGTCAACCTGCCATCCAGGCTCCCTTCTCTGGGGACGAGAAAGGTCAGGAGATGGTTCCCCCTACCCCAGGGCCCTGGGACAGGCGCTGCTGCACTGAGACCAGAAGCCCGGCTCTTCTGTGCCCACATTTCAAGTACTAATCTGCTTTTCTGGCTTAGCTTGAAAAAATTAAGTTGATCTTGTTAAGGGAAAAGAATGGTGTGAGGGTGTTGGCTGTTTCTTCACGCTATAATTAAAGACGTCCTGGGATCACAGGCAGTTAGACGGAAAGTGATGTTTACAGGCTTAAGGGCTTAAAAACAAATTTCCTGGAGGCGACCGTCTGTGAACACACCTCCTCCTTAGCGGGATCCAGTGGGGACGAGAAGACGGTAATTACGCTGCGCCCTGCTCAGGCTGAATCCAGCGAGGGGCAGCCTCCTGCTGTGGGAGGCTCCGCTGAAGCACTGAGAGCAGACGGAGAGCCTCCAGGAAACTAGACACGTCTCCATGTCTCCACATTACGAAGAGCGAGAATCGGGGTGGGGGGGGGAGTCATCAC
>SJYR01000165.1:1008438-1033729 GCA_006410655.1 Kobus ellipsiprymnus | reverse complement strand
GTGTGAGTTGGTCGCGCTGGGTGAGGGGCGTGTGGTGTGTGAGGTGGTCGCGCTGGGTGAGGGGCGTGTGGTGTGTGAGGTGGTCGCGCTGGGTGAGGCGCCTGTTGTCTGTGAGTGGCGCTCTGGGTGAGGGCGCGGGTGGGGTGTGCCGTGGACGCGTTGGTGTGCGTGTGGTGACGCCCTCGGGGCCTGCCCCCGCGCCCTCCCCGCCTCCCCGCCTCCCCGTCGCTTTCCTCCAGCAGGTGAGAGCGCCGCCTGGAGGACGCCCCCCGCCCGGTTCGCGCGAGGCCGCCCTGCCATCTGACGGAGGGGCCCCGGGGGAGGACGCGCAGGAACGCCCCCCCGAGGCGGCCCTCCTCACGCCGCCTTCCCCCCGCGCCTCAGGAAACCGGGGGAAACCGTGACCGGGGACCCTGGCCCCGCCGCTCCCCAGGAAGGCGAGGGGTGCGAACGCCCCGCCGCTCCCCACTCGGGTCGGCGGAGGCGGCCAGGCGTCGGCTGAGTTTTGAGGGCGAAAGAACATACTCGGCCACATAATCACAGCACCACGTGATTTAACAGTGCTGACGGAGCTCGAATCACTGTTACTCAGGACCTCAGATATTTCTTAGCACCTACGTTTCCCCCTTCTAGAGACCGCCGCAGCACATCTAGAACCTTCCGCCATCCTGGAGAGGCACGCGAGAAGCTGACGGTCCTCTGACCACGCAGGCCCCTGAGGGCGTGACTCCTGCGACCTTCGAGTACTACGTGGTGAGTGCTAAGAATCACTCTTCAAGGCTTGCCTTCCAAAACTGACGTGTCGGGGAGGAGCGCGCCCTCCACCCAGGGAGGAGGAGGCCACGTCACAGTGAGGTCCCGCCAGAGGCAAGATGAGGTCAAGGCCACGCCCTTCTGGCCAGGGTGGCAAGAGGGCTGAGTCCCATGATGACAGAGAGAAAACATCTCCCATGAAATAGAAGTGAAGTCACGCAATGAGGTGGCCCTGCGGCTTCAGGGAATTAAAGTCTTTCCAAACCCTCTTCCATACTCATGGGGAATCATTAGCCAAACCTTGGATCGTTCAAAATCCACTTTTCAATTAAGCATCAATGTGTGACGGCCTTGTTAGCAACTAGGACGGTAGGTTAAAAGTGGAAAAATAACGGGTAGAAAGTCAATGCTTCCAGCAACGAGCAAGTGGAATTTGGAAATAAAAAGGCGTTGCCACTCACATTAGCATCCAAAAAAGAGAATGTGTTGGTGCCCTGTTGACAAGGTATGTATGAGCCACGCGTGCGGAAAACAATGCTCTGGTGATGAAATCAAACTGTATCTAAATACATGTCCACGGATAAGGGGACTCTGTAGGGCCCCGTTGTCCGTTCTTTCCAGCTTCATCATCCCAACCAAAACCCCAGCAGGTAACTTTACAGAAACTGACAAACTGACTCTATCTAACATTTACCTGGAGATACAAAGCCCCAGAAATCAAAACTTTCACATTAACCCAAATAAGAGCTTCTATGGACCCAGAACCTTTCGAGCTGTCAGGAGCCAAGGCGCTGCAACCACAGACAGGGAGAGCAAGGCAAAGACAGAGTTGCCCTCCCTTGAGTCCAAGAAATAAGGCCGAATCCTCGAAACGCCAGACTCTATTTAGCACCCATAGAAAAAAGGTCCTTAACTGCAGCCTCAGCTATGAAAACACACTCTTCTATCCATTTTTTCTGGGTCATATTTTCCCACACATCATCCCAGGCTGCAGAGCCTGGACGGCTCATGCCAGCTGATCCGTCCGTCCTGCAGCTAAGTCGCTGCTCCTTCAGCTGACGCTCTGGGTGCCTTCAGTGTGCCAGACACTCACCAGACACCAAAGCCCAACACTGAGAAGAGGGACACGGCCCCAGGTGCGGGGGGTGAATATTCCTCATGTGCAAGGTCGCGGGCGGGAGTGGACACAGACGGCTCACTGCTCACCTCCTCTGGACCCCAGGCTCCGTGTCTGTAAAGTAGGCCTAACATCAGTGCCCACACCAGCATCATTGTGGAAACATGAGCTGGTGCTTGGAATGATGCTCGCTGTGACACTTGGCCGCTGCTCACAGACGTCCCTGCTGTTCATCAACACCACAGTTGCTTTCTCCCAGAACTGTGGCCCAGGTCATAACGTCCTATTGAGCCATGATAGTCAGCAAAGGAAACAGAGAAAGAAAAGTTGTACTGATATGGCTGAACAGACATAATTCAAATGCCTTGTTTTAAAAAGCTAAATACTTTCAGTAAAATTCGTCGATTTTATTAATCAGATGATTTGCAGTTTAATTTTAATCATTTATTTTCCTAAGAATAAGACTAACAAAACCTACTTAAGAATTGTTTAGTTAAAAACTCAAATGTAACCAAATAATCCAGAAAGTAATGCTCAAAGTAGGAAGAAATAAATTTGCTGTTTCTCACCATCCTTGAAGGTCTAAGGAAAGGCCCGGCTCAATCCCTCGTTTTCGTGCTGACGAGGAAGGAGGTGGGGTGCTCCATGACCGAACCCCGAATCAGGAAACCTGGAACCTGGAACCTTGGGAGCACGAGGGGCTCCCGAGCCCAAAGCCATGCTTAGGATTTCGGGCTCATGGTCACGGAGCCACCTGCCCAAAACCGTCGTCCAGTCACGTGAGGTCATCCTCTGGGCTCTCGAAAGCTGCAAACCACCCAAAGTCCTCCGTAGGAAGCGAGAGGCACCCACCCGCTTCTGCAGCATCGGCTGTCTGTATAGCTTTTCTAATCTTTACCCGGGAGTGATGGAAAAGTGACTGGAAATTTCCCCGCACAGCTGGGTTTCCACGACACTGTTACAGAAAGTTGCGTTTCCACCGTCTCTCAATGTTGGAAGCAAGAAGCCCCGCTTCCCCACAGTCCCCACTGCCCCCAACCTCGCTCCCCAGCTCCCCAGTCTCCCCCGTCGACCCAGAGCTGCTCCAGGGCTGTGCTCCTATAGACAAGACACCTGCCTCTGCCAGGGTCTGGCCCCGATGCCAGGAACACTCCGCGAGCCTCCCAGGGCCCACGGAGCAAAGAGCAGCGTCAGAGTTCCGTGCTCTGGGCAAAAGAAGAGGCACTTTCCCATCACCCTGCCCCCCGCCCCCCAGCCCCTCCTGACCCCGATACCTGAGACTCTGCTGTGAGCCGGGTCCTCGCGCAACCTCCCACCGACCTCCGTGGGCTCCGGGCACGGGGGATGGGCTTGGACCTGCTTCTGCCCCCTGCTGGGTCCAGTACCAGACCTCGCGTCAACAATCGCCGGTGGACTTGAATTCCACCTGCAAGATGAAAAGGAGCCCCCAGGCCAATGCTGGCCCGAGCTGAGGCCTACCCATGTCACTTCTGACCCCCAAGGTCTCACTCTCGATTCTTCTGGAAAGCAGAGGCACAGAAAGAAACCAACCTCATGGAGAAATGTTCTGCATCTGAGCTGGGAGTTCTGAAACAGAGAAGCCACAAAAACACACCCTCTCTCTGAACTGAAAAAAGAATCAAGCCTTTTCTCTCTGTGTGTTGGAAAAACAAGCCCCAGGATATAGGCTGGAGTTAATTCTCTCTGTTGGACGACACAGACTCTCACCAGCCTGGGGAAATATAGCAGATTCAGGTACTCGACCCACCCAGCTGATCCTGGAAATGGGGCTGGAAGCTTCGCACAAGGTGCTGGGAGGGGTTTCCTCTTGCTTTTTTTTTAAACAAATGTGAGTTACAGTAGGGAAAAACGTTCTGTCACAACACAGAGGATGCTGTTCTAGGAAAAAATGCGCAGGGTGCGACTGCATCATCACATCCAAATTCTGAAATGGGAGTGGGCAAAATCACGAGGACTAAGGCAGCGTCCTCTGTCCCCCGAGCAGTGACAGCAGGGGGTGTCCTCCACGCCGCCCAGGGGTTCGCTGTGGCCCACGGACCGCGTCACAGGCTGCGCAAACACGCCTCCCTCCGCCAAACATCAGTGACCGCTGAGCGGATGGACCTGGAACCACCGCTTGCCCAGGATGTCGGTGCAGAACCCACTCCTGTGCGGGGTGGGGGTGGCCTCTCTCACTGTCCTCCCTGGGTTTGAGCACAGGAGATGCCCCAAGGGTATTTCAGGGCCTCAGAGAGGAACCGAGAGACACCCTCTTGTCCCATGTCCCCCTAGAGGCTGAGGGGCATCGCCTAGTCCAAATCTTGTAAAACTGGGGGAATCCAGTTATAAAGTTGGATTCCCAGGTGGTGTTGGTGGCACAGAACCCACCGGCCAGATGAAGGCGACATGAGAGACACGATTTTGATCCCTTGGTTGGAAAGATTCCCTGGAGGAGGGCATGGCAACCCACTCCAGTGTTCTTGCCTGGAGAATCCTATGGACAGAGGAGCCTGGCTGGCTACAGTCTGTGGGGTCGCAAAGAGTTGGACATGACTGAAGCAACTTAACACAGTTATAAAAATATAGAAACAAAGTGAATGTTTTTGGAAGGAGGAAAGGAATCTTACAAATCAGGAGAAGCAGCGTGGAGATACCAGGCCTTTTCTTCTGAGATCTCTGTAAGTTAATTTACCCAAAACGCCTTCTGGTTGCAAACATCCTGCCCCTGGGGTCTTTGACGGTGCCCAGCAGCGGCCAGCTCTCCCGGGGCTGAGCCTCACGCACTTGCCTCTCTTGGACAGTCTGCTCCGGGTCCTGGGCCACAGCCCGAGCCCCGGGCAGCGCGCCGCACACCCGCCCTCCTCCTCGGCCCCTGGAGGGTGGCGGGATAGGGACGCTGGGCTCCCGGGGGACGGTGGTCAATGCTGTCACGGATGCCACCCAGGACACTCACATTAAAGCGCCCCTGAATGGACACCAGCACTTGACACTGAGTGGACGCTGGGTGAACTCGAGGCCGGTGTCCTCTATGGCCAGAATCTGGCCTGCAGGGCGAGCCGATGCTGCCCCAGTAATGTCTCTGATGCCATGGGCCTCAGTGAATCACACTTGGAAATGTTAAGCTCATTCTACTTATAAAAGGGTTAAAGCAAAGCAGGTGGAGCCCAGGGTGGCCTCGCCAGGCCTGCAGCTGCCCGAGACTCAGCATCGCGGCAGGGCTCGGCCGACGGCTTGTGGCGGGCCGAGTGTGTGTCCCACATCTCCCAGCTGGAGCCGCTTCAGCACCGGCAAGCCTAGCTTCTCAGTTCAAGCTGCATGAGCTGTATCGTGGTGCGTGCTGCTTCGCTCCTGAGACTGTGGGGCAGCAGCCAAGGAGATTACTGCGGATTTTTGGTGTCTCCTGCATGCAAAAGAGCAGGAGAGAAAAGGAACAAGCCTGCCTGTTGTGCTCAGTAGCTCAGTTGCTTTCTTTTATTCTCATTTGAAGGGAGCTTTTAGACAGAGCAATTAACATACTTCCCACAGGCGTGCAAAGTTTATGTCTTGATTGATGGACTTAAGGTGTTAAAAGAAAATCTCTAATGGTGGAAACACCATGGAGATACAGCACAAACCGCCGCCTCCACCTGGAAAGTCAGTGCTTTTCATGTGACAGGGCCGACCTCGCCCCGGAGGGAGGGAGCATGTCCTCAGAGAAAGAGGGGCAGAGTCGTGATTAAGAGCAGCACACATGTGTGTGTGTGCGCATGTGTGTGTGTCTGTGTGTGTGTGTGCGTGTGTGTGTCTGTGTGTCTGTGTGTACGTGTATGTGTGTGTACGTGTGTGTGTGTACATGTGTGTGTGCATGTGTCTGTGTGTGTCTCTGTGTGCGTGTGTGTGTCTCTGTGTGTCTGTGTGTGTGTGCATGTGTGTGTACGTGTGTGTATCTGTGTGTGTACGTGTGTGTGTCTGTCTGTGTGTGTGTGCGTGTGTGTCTGTGTGTCTGCATGTGTGTCTGTGTGTACGTGTGTGTCTGTGTGTGTACGCGTGTGTGTGCATGTGTGTGTCTGTGTGTGTGCATGNATCTGTGTGTGTACGTGTGTGTGTCTGTCTGTGTGTGTGTGCGTGTGTGTCTGTGTGTCTGCATGTGTGTCTGTGTGTACGTGTGTGTCTGTGTGTGTGCATGTGTGTCTGTGTGTCTGCATGTGTGTGTGTGTACGTGTGTGTGTACGTGTGTGTGTGTGTGTGTCTGTGTGTGTGTGTGTGTCTGTGTGTGCTGTTGTCGCTAGGCACTAGGTCATGCCTGAGTCCTCATGACCCTGGACTGCAGCCCACCAGGCCCCGTTGGCCATGGGGTTCTCCAGGCAGGAACACTGGAGGGGGTCGCCAGGCCCTCCTCCAGTGATCTTCCCGACCCAGGGATCGAACCCACGTCTCTTATGTCTCCTGCATGGGCAGGCAGGTTCTTTACCACTAGTGCCACCTGGGAAGCCGTATGTATACATGTCTGTATATACACAAAGGTATGTGTGTATGTGTGTGCAAATGTGCGTGCACGTATATGTGTGTGTATGTCTGTGTGTGCATCTGTGTGTCTGTGTGTGTGGGTGTGTATGAGTTTCTGTGTGTGTGTCTCTATACGTGTCTGTGTGTGTGTGTGTGTATGTCTATGTGTGCGTCTGTGTGTCTGTGTGGGTGTGTATGAGTTTCTGTGTGTGTGTCTCTATACGTGTCTGTGTGTGTGTGTGTGTGTCTGTGTGTATGAGTGTGGATATGTAAGTTTCTGTGTGTATGTGTCTCTATGTATGCCTCTGTGTGTGTGTATGTGTATGTGTCTCTATATGTGTCCCTGTGTGTGTCTCTGTGTGTATATGTGTGTGTGTCTGTGTGTATGTGTCTGTGTGTATGAGTGTGTATACATAAGTTTCTGTGTGTATGTCTCTATATGTGTCTCTGTATGTGTCTGTGTGTGTGTGTCTGTGTGTATGAGTGTGTATAAGTTTCCCTGTGTCTCTATACATGTCTCTGTGTGTGTGTGTCTCTGTGTGTATATGTGTGTGTCTCTGCGTGTATGAGTGAGTACAGGTAAGTCTCTGTGTGTGTGTCTCTACACGTGTCTCTATATGTGTCTGTGTGTCTGTGTGTGTGTCCCTATGTGTATGAGCGTGTACAGGTAAGTTTCTCTGTGTGTGTCTCTATACATGTCTGTGTGTGTGTGTGTCCCTGTGTGTATGAGTGTGTATAAGTTCCTCTGTGTGTGTCTCTATATGTGTCTCTGTGTTTATGAGTGTGTATAAGTCTCTCTGTGTGTGTCTCTGTGCATGTCTCTGTGTGTGTGTGTCTCTGTGTGTATATGTGTGTCTCTGTGTGTATGAGTGAGTACAGGTAAGTCTCTCTGTGTGTGTCTCTACACGTGTCTCTATATGTGTCTGTGTGCCTGTGTGTGTGTGTCTGTGTGTATGAGTCTGTGTGTCTGTCCCTGTGTGTATGAGCGTGTACAGGTAAGTCTCTCTGTGTGTGTCTCTATACGTGTCCCTGTGTGTGTGTGTCTGTGTATATGAGTGTGTATCAGTTCCTCTGTGTGTGTCTCTATGCATGTCTCTGTGTGTGTGTGTCTCTATACGTGTCTCTGTGTGTGTGTCCCTGTGTGTATGAGCGTGTACAGGTGAGTCTCTCTGTGTGTGTCTCTATGCGTGTCTCTGTGTGTGTCTCTATACGTGTCTCTGTGTGTGTGTGTCCCTGTATGTATGAGTGTGTATAAGTTCCTCTGTGTGTGTCTCTATGCGTGTCTCTGTGTGTGTGTCCCTGTGTGTATATGTGTGTGTCCCTGTGTGTATGAGTGTGTATAAGTCTCTGTGTGTGTGTGTCTCTACACGTGTCTCTGTGTGTGTCTCTATACGTGTCTCTGTGTATCTCTACACGTGTCTCTGTGTGTGTCTCTACACGTGTCTCTGTGTGTGTCTCTACACGTGTCTCTATATGTGTCTGTGTGCCTGTGCGTGTGTGTCTGTGTGTATGAGTCTGTGTGTCTGTGTGTGTGTCCCTGTGTGTATGAGCGTGTACAGGTAAGTCTCTGTGTGTGTGTCTCTATACATGTCTCTCTGTTGTGTGTGTGTGTCCGTGGGATACACGGTCAGAGGCTCAGCAGTGCCTGGAAGACAAAGCGCCAGCTCACTCATGCTTTAGTCACACTGAGGGAAGGCCTGACGTGAAGTCCCAGGAAGACCCGACAGGACAGGACTCAGATGCGCTGCAAACAAGAACGGCTCATCACCGTGACCGGGTCATCCCTCCCCCCTCACTCCAGCTGTCAGTGTTCACAACGGGGAAGGAACAAGTCTCACCCTGAAGCCACTCTTCAGAAACTGACCTCACACCACTGTCGTCTCAGCCCAAAAAAAAGCTCGGAGCTGACTCCAGGCAAAGGGTCACTGACAGGCCAGTCCAGGGAGGTGGGGCCCCAGGGGGTTAGGATGAGAGAAGCATGGGGCTGAGGGGGCCAGGACCGAGCAAGTAGGGGGCCAGGCTGGAGCTCCCCCTCACGCTCCTCTCCGGGGGCTCCGGGCCAGGCTGGGACTGGGGCTCGGTGGATCCTCCCCCTGGCTACCTCGGGACTGGACCTTCCTCCACTGGACAGACCCGTGGCCCCTGAGAGGAGACACATCATTCCCTCTGAGCAGAAACAGGATGAGATCGGAGCCGAGATGCCCAGCTGAGCGCTGCCCTGGGGTGTAAGCTCGGCCATCGGTCTGTGTCTGCAAAGCTCGGGGTCTTTCTATCACATCAGGGTCCTCAGCTGGGGCCTCAGAGAGCTGGGCAGGGGGACAGGGCGAGGGGAGGGCCCGAGGGTGCGTCCGCACCTCCCTGATAGTGTTTTGAAGTTCCTGGTTACTGAGA
The DNA here is from genome assembly GCA_006410655.1 of Kobus ellipsiprymnus. NCBI lineage: Eukaryota > Metazoa > Chordata > Mammalia > Artiodactyla > Bovidae > Kobus > Kobus ellipsiprymnus. The sequence goes on along the minus strand of SJYR01000165.1, from coordinate 1,024,983 downwards.
TGAGGCTTCTCTTCTGATGAGGACGTTTACAGTTGAAAGACGTTGTCAAAGCAGAAGGCACTGGGTTTTCAGCCAGCATTGCCTGCAAGGGACTCCACCTGCAGGGACTTACCCGGCCTTGCCTAGCTCATCCCAGATTCTCAGACCTTGTGAATTCACAGAGAGAAGGTGTGTGATGGCTGCAGGGCTCAGGACGCTCCCGTGGGCCAGGCCTCGCTGTGGCCCAGAGGAAGCCCGGGGGTCTTCACACCCACACCCCTTCCAGAGCAGAGGCTACGGCTGTGCTGGAGGGCTAACCGCCTTTGTGCAAAGCTATTAGGTTCATCAGACACAACAGACAGCTTGGTTACTAGCCGGCTTCGCGTCTCTGGGCAGCTGACTGTCCCATGGCAAAGCCAGTTATCTGTGCCTTGGCATCCCTTTTGAAAGGCCCGGGGTTGGGTCTGCAGTCGCTGCTTTGCACCAAGGCAGGGGGCAAGCCCTGCTCTCAGCGTGAGAAGCAGAGGTTTTGGCCGCAGAAGGCAGGGCTGCTCTGGCCAGCTGGAGGGTCTCCTGCGGGGTGAGGTTCCTGGGGGGCTGGGGAGGGGGTCTGTGCTCTGTGACCAGCTCCTCTCTCCGTCTGCAGCCACGGGGCTGCTCCTTAGGCAGGGCAGCTGGACTGTTGCGTGCTTCCACATGTAACATAACGCAGGGACACCTTCAGCTAGTGGTGTTTCACGAGTTTGCAAATTTATTTCATGCAGGGTTGGGTTGGGGGATGTTGGTCCATCTACAGAACTGACATTACAGCAATGAACTTTGTAAAGTTAACTAAGTTGGAGGGTGCCTGGAGGACTTCCTGGAGGAGAAAATGGCAACCCAGTCCAGTATTCTTGCCTGGAACATTCCATGGACAGAGGAGCCTGGCGGGTGTGGCCCCTGGGGTCACCACTGGACAACTGCACTTGCATTCCTGCATGGAGGACCCCTACTGACAAAAGCTAACGCTTGTCTCGGTTCATCCAGGCTCCCATAGAATCCCCCGTCCCCTGCCTCTGAAAGAGATGTCTCTCCTGGAGTTTTCCTGCCAGCTCTTACAGTGGCGATGCTGCCAGCCACCCCTGCACTTCCCTGCCTTACCTGTCAAGGGCTGAGAGGGAGAGGCAGCCCCATGTCCAGGGTGGGGGCCAAGCCGTGAGCAGAGGCGCGCCGGGGAGTGAGTGTGCAGGGACCCCCGTGCCTGAGCTGGAGGGTGCCAAGGGGACAAGGGGGCGGAGCGCAGGAGGGGCCCCAGCCCCCCAGGGAAGCTGGGAGCAGCACCCACGCTGTGACTGTGCAGGTGAGTCAGCAAGACCCGGAGGAGAGGTGAGCTCCTGACGGAGGAGCGCAGGCGGCAGTCTCCGGGGTTGGGAACCGGGAGAGGCGGCGGCCAGTAACACCTGAGATGTCCGCAAGCGAGCACAGCCGCCAGGACATCCGGGAGGAGCAGGGAGGAGCCCGGCAGTGAGAAGCATTTGCATAACGCCCAGGCCATGTTTCCGGAAGGGACGCTTTCACTTAGTAATGATTGCCCTGGAGAAAAACTGTGTCCTGTGCATTGCCCGCAGGCTGACCCCAGACCTGCGGGGGCCGCAGGGCCGAGAGGAGATTCGGAAAGCAAGCTCTTGTGGACACTCGCCCGCCAGTGGCCACACTGAAAGGAGGGCCTTTTGCTACTCATTCAAGATGGTTTCGGTCACTCAAGTCAGACTTGTCCAGCGGTATAATATTCTTCCCCAAGAACCACCCTGAGAAGCTGAGAAATGAGGCTAGAAGTGATGTCATAAAGTTTAGACTGGAGACATTAGGAGGTAAATCTCAGGATGCCTGGGGGACATTGTCCTTGAATTCATGCAGTCCAGACAGACTCACGACGTGGACACTGACCAGGTGACGAAGCCTCCAGGATGCAGGACTGTGATGAAAGTGTCCTCAGTCAAAGGACTCGCCCTGCACCTGGCTAGGACAGCAGACAGGAAACGCAGCAAACATCTGTGGTCACCACATGGCTGCAGGCTGCCTGCCACCTCATCCACATCCCCCTTCCCCGTGGTTTCTCTGCGGGGGCCCAGGAGGCCTCCACGCCCACCCCGTGCAGGTAGCCATGGCTTCCTCCCCTGGAATGTCCCTCTTCCTCCTTACGCTCTAGAAATTTCCACCATCTTTCCAGACCTGCCTCTTTCCAGGTCTCCCTTCCTCGCCTCCCACCCTTCCCCATACCCCGAATCCTGCCCATGCCTTTGGAGTCCCCAGTCTTCCCCAGTCTACAGGGCAAGGGAGGTCCCTCTTCAGCCTCAGCTACCGTGGTGGAAAACGACAGACCTGAGATAGGCAGGCAGCAGCCCTCCCTTCCTGCGGGACCTACCCCAGTGGGACTTCTGCTTCTCCTCTGCCCTCCAGGCTGTCTGTTTCAGGAGGCGGAGACCTCCTCCCACTCCCAACATCCTTCGTGCATTTTCCCTTCTGTTTCTTTTATTTCGTGTTAAAAGTTCACCTGTGAGCGGGCGGCACCGAGCCTCAAGTGAAGGAGTGCAGTGTGCGGAGGTGTTTCAGAGCCTGGAGCACTCACTGCAGCCTGCAGCTTGTCAAGAGAGGGGCAGCTCTTTGAAAACCCAGAGAAGCTACAGACTTTCCCTCATGCTTGCTAAGTCCCCTCAGTCGTGTCTGACTCTGTGGCCCCATGGACGGTAGCCCGCCAGGCTGCTCTGTGCACGGGGATTCTCCAGGCAAGAACACTGGAGTGGGTTGCATGCCCTCCTCCAGGGGATCTTCCCCACCCAGGGAGGGAACCTGTGTCTCTCATGTCTCCAACACTGGCAGGCGGGTCCTTTACCACTAGCGCCACCTGGGAAGCCCGTCTATCATTGTAGATTTTCCCTTATAACTAAACCCAGAAAGCGCAAGAAGCAGTGCTGTCCTTCTGAAGGCAAGTCCCCCGTGGGCCGACCTGGGAGGGACCGCAGCAGCTGCAGGACTTAGCGGCTCCCTGAGCAGTAGAGAGAGCCCCGGCCCCCAGAGGCCCCTCACAATGCTATTTGCAGGCTTGGACTGCCACCTACTGGAAACAGGCAGAAAGAAGACAAAAGGAAAGCAGGCTCTGCCCAGAGCGCCTCCCACTCCAGGCCTTTTGTCCTTGGAAGCCTGGCACCGAGGCGAGAAGGGCACACGTCAGGACCTGTGGGATGGGCAGGGGGCCCAGCTCAGAGCTCAGAGAGACGCTGCACCACCCTACGACTTAGCCCAAACACCAGGTCAAAGGACCAACCAAACACGAAGACTCCATGAGGAAGCTGATGGCTGAATGATCTTGTCACATGGGGAAACATCACAAGTCACACAAACATGTGTCCTACATAAAATCTAAGAACGCGTGTCTTTAGCCTCAGTAGTTTCTCATTATATGGTGGCCTTTTGTAACCTACTGAGGTGTTGTACCCTTAGAAATAGGATCCAAATGGCACAATTTACAAAATCCCCAGCAAGCGCCTCCTTTACCCTGAGACTGAGTTCTGGTGGAGGGTGGGGGGAAGGTATGACGATGATGATTCTGGCCACAGTGGCGGCCGTTTGTGAGAACTTCCTCGGGATCTCTAACATGATGAAGGGGCTGGTCCTGGGGTTCTCTCCATTCTATAGATGAGATTGTTCAGTCAGTAAGTCCTGTCCGACTCTGAGACCCCACGGACTGCAGCACACGAGGCTTCCCCGTCCTTCACCAACTGCTGGAGCTTGTTTAAACTCATGTCCGTTGAGTTGATGAGGCCATCCAACCACCTCATCCTCTGTCGTCCCCTTCTCCTCCTGCCTTCAATCTTTCCCAGCATCAGGGTCTTTTCCCATGAGTCAGCTCTTCGCCTCAGGTGGCCACAGTATTGGAGTTTCAGCGTCAGCATCAGTCCTTCCAATGACTGTCAGGGTTGATTTCCTTTAGAACTCACTGGTTGATCTCCTTGCTGTCCAAGGGACTCTCAAGAGTCTCCTCTACAGGTGCGGAAACAGGCATAAAGGAACTAAGAAGCTTACTGAGGGGCCCGCACTCCTGGAAGTGGCAGAAAGGGACTCTCCACTTGGGTTAAATTTAATCCTGGAGCAATTTACACTTTTCAGAGGTGTGTGAATCTGAGAGTCACGGATGTTCCCAATCTGATCCAATGCTTCGGAGGATCCTTTCCCAAAGGAAGACAACTTGCAGAATGCGTCTCCAAATCAAGTACAGGATTGGCTTACCTGTGCCGCTTAGGTGAGGGGCACTTTGCTGTTTATCAGGGAGGGGCTTGAAGTCCACTCCAGAGCTCTCCCCAGATTCACAGCACAGCCCAGCTCTGCACCGCTGACCCCCACCCCTTCCCTGATGCCTGAGCTCCCAGCCCTTCCCTGATGTCTGACCCCCATCCCTTCCCTGGTGCCTGAGCTCCCAGCCCCTTCAGCTGGGAGGCTGGCAGGGTCACATCCCCTCTGAGTGGCACTGCGCCTGAAACCGTGGAGCCCGAAGGCCTCTGAGATCTTGTTGTTTTCACCGCACCCAGTGGCCTTGAGATTCGGGAAGAAACATGATCCTCATGACCTGAGGGTGAAAAGCACCCATGGTATTCCTTGGCTGTCCGCGTGCCTCCGCCGTCCGCGTGCCTCCGCCGTCCGCGTGCCTCGGTTGTTGGCATGTCTGTTTCTATCACACCCTCTTAACATTCTCAGTGATGCTTCTCTCAGCTTCCAGAGCCCAAGGCTCTCAAGATCACCCAGGAAGCGGTCACTGGGGCCACTCCCCGCCTGATTCCTGAAAGGCGGCTGAGCAGTTCTCAGCGGGTGTCACATCTGAGTGTTTACGTTCTGGTCGGGAGGGGTTAGGTTCCCTTCCTTTGATATCCTCACTTAATCTTCAAAGCACTCACAGCATTATTCAATAGCTTCTAAGACACTGCTTGGCAGTTCTATTTAATCCAAGAAATTTAATTAATTGAGGGTTTAGGGTTTGTGGAGACTGGACGAGCCACGCTATTCCATCTCAGATGGGAGGCAATGCGTGAGCCCTGCGGAGGCCACACCGTGGGAATGTTTTCTCACTTCCCATTTCCGAAGCAGGAACCTCACATCCTGTTCAGATGAACCTGCCTTGGAACTGACAGCTCTTGTGCTTCTTAGAAAAACGTTTGGTAACCACTCGGCGGCCAGAACATACAAAAAAAAAAAAAGGTCGTTTCAGCCCAGCTCTGTGTTCTCCGCCATCTCTCCTGGGCACCGCGGAGAAACCAATCCTGAGCAGACCCACGTCTGAGGTCAGACCAGCTCGGGCTCAATGGGCTCATGTGATGCAAAACTCCCAGCCCCACCTGGACCCCAGCCCTCCCCACAGAGCTGCGTCACGGCGTCCTGCATACAGGAAAGGGCCGTGCGTGTGACGGAGAATGATGGACGCTGAGGCACGAGACCAGGGGCTCGTGTGAGCTGCAGACTGGGGTGCCTCCGGGGCCTCTCGGGGGCCGTGTGACCTGGGTGTGGGTTCACAATGAGCGAGGCAGCCCAAGGCCCCCACCGCCCACTCCTCCCTGCCCCCATCTGCAAGGCCAGCAGCAGCGGACCTTCTGGGACCAGATGGTCAGCCTGAGGCCGGAAGTGGACGCCAGCCAGCAGAGGGCAGTGTTCACAGGACTGACGAGCCGGGGCCCAAAGCAGATCACCAGGAGCCAGGGAGAAGGGCACCTAGGCCAGGCTGTGCAGAGGGAAGAGGCGACCCCTGGGGCCACCCACGCTGGTGGCAGGAAGGAACCCAGGGTAGACATGGAGCAGCCTCTGGATAGGGGAATACCCGGGGCCCTGCAGCCAACAGACAGCTGCTCTGCAGCCCACGTACACGGGCGGCAGCCCCACCACCGGTGCTCTTGGCCCGACAGTGAGAGCAAGTGTCCCAGCTCTTGTCCCCTGAAAGTCTAGAGGTTTCTTTCTCCATCACTGGCTATCCCATGAGAGCACATAATTGAGTTTGAAACAGAAGCTATCTCATATATTTGAGGTGTGCCAAAATTATTGGTGGATAATGTTGGCAATTTGATTGCTTGCTCCTTGGAAGAAAGGCTAGGACCAACCTAGACAGCATATTAAAAAGCAGAGACATTAGTTTGCCAAAAAGGTCCATCTAGTCAAAGCTATGGTTTTTCCAGTAGTCATGTATGGGTGTAAGAGTTGGACCGTAAAGAAAGCTGAGCACTGAAGAATTGATGCTTTTGAGAAAGCTGAGCACTGAAGAATTGATGCTTTTGAACTGCGGTGCTGGAGAAGACTCTTGAGAGTCCCTTGGACTGCAAGGACATCCAACCAGTCCATCCTAAAGGAAATCAGTCCTGAATATTCATTGGAAGGACTGATGCTGAAGCTGAAGCTCCAATACTTTGGCCACCTGATGCAAAGAAATGACTCATTGGAAAAGACCCTGATGCTGGGAAAGACTGAAGTTGGGAAGAGAAGGGGAGGACAGAGGATGAGATGGTTGGATGGCATCACCAACTCAAAGGACATGAGTTTGAGCAAGCCCTGGGAGTTGGAGAAGGACAGGGAAGACTGGCGTGCTGCAGTCCACGGGGTCGCAGAGTCAGACACGGCTGAGCTGGATAACGACTCCTCTGTGAAGAATGTCACGTCTCAGCCTTGATTCTGCAGCTGCCCCCTCCCGTGTCCCGGGGTCTGGGTCACATCAGCACTTTGCCCCCACTCTGCCCCGCTCCCTGACCGGCAGGTTCTGAGCTGCCCGAGGGGTCTGGATGTGCAGAGAGCCCGCGTTTCCAGCACTCCGGGTGAGGTCAGCGGCAGACCGCAGGCTGTGCCCGGGTGTTGGGGGAGGCATGTGCCCTGCTCTATAGCCAGCTCCCTTCACGCGGCTCCCTCTCTCGTCCTCGCACTAATTCCTCCTTCCCAGTAGCTGCTCAGGGTTTAAGGATCTCCTTCAGGGTGACTGTACTTAAACGTTTCCGTCAATGTCTCTAAGGTCTCCTCTCCTTAACCTCTCAGTATCAGTTTGGAAAGTGGCCCCTCACTCTTCTCGGAGCCGTCCCGGGGCCTCCCGGACACCGGACAGTGGTCCAGGGAGCCGGGACTCGGAGGAGCCACAGGACGAGCTCGGTGCCCCGACCCAAGGCCGGCCCCGCCCACCTGTGCGTGCAGCCCTCCAGCCACACTGCACCCTGGGGGCTGCGGTGGCCGAACGGAGGCGATGGTGAGTCTGGACGCCCGGGTCGTTTGGAAGGACCGAGGAGGGTCCGGGCTCGGGGCCCAAGGACACTTCAAACCTCTCGGCCGTCCAGGGCCGGACCACGAGACTCACTCCACCCCACAGGCTGGGAGTTTCCCTTCGGCGTGGGGGTTGTCCTGTCGGTGGGACTAGGACCCTGACCCCCGTGGCGTCGGGACACCACCCACCCCGGAGTGGGGGACCAGGACAGGTCACAAACGTCCTCTTTAAGACCCTGTGCCCCTTGTTCGAACGTCCGGCACGTGTCCAGTAGTCGGAGGCCCGAGATCCAGTCCTTACGACGGGTAAACTGAACAAGGACCGTAGGAATAGTCCGTGAAATAACTCTGTCACGTCCGACTGTCTCAGACGCCACAATCTCAACGTTTCCACTTGTCTTGCGGGACCAAGGACCGACCCCGACTCTGGTTGTCAGTGGTTTGGTTTGTACCCCGAGTCTTCCACCTTTCAAGACCTTCCTCTGTCCTACCAGGCCCTGTACCTCTCCTGGCCGGAAGTCTCGGTCCACCGGGAGGGGATAGGTCTCCTCTCCCCTCCCCTCCCCCTTTCCCGCCCTCCCCTCTCCCCAGCTTGCCTGTCTGTCCCTGCTCTCTCTCTCCTTGGCGCCAGGCCCCTGGCCTTTCTCTTCACTCTAAACCTCTCCTCTCGATTCTGGACATACTGTGGACTTGACTATGGCTTTACATCCCCAGTCAGGGGTCTGGCCAACTCCTCAAACAGGGGACGTCTCAGACAGAGCCCTGGACCTGCGGGTCTGCCCACAGTGGCGCTTCTCCCAGCTGCGAGGCCCCCCCCCAGGAGGCAGGTTCTTCCACGGCTGCTGATTGTTCAGCGCCGGAAAGGAGGCAGGGGTGTGGGTCAGGGTCTGAGAGGCTGGCCATCTGGAAGGAGCATGGTTTCCGAGAGCCTTGCGTGTCAGTGCTGGTGCCTGGGGTCGCTCTTTCTTTTCAAAGCTGCCCTCCTTTCTCTTAGGTCAGGTATTCTACAAGAGAGGAGGGGGATGTGGACCACCAGAGCTGGGCCCGCAGAAAGGGACTCAAGTGCGGACTGTGCGGAGAAGGAGGCGGGCACGGTGGACATGGACCCAAGGGAAAAGAAAGTTAAAACAAATCCCCGCAGTTTGTAAAGAGTCGGCCTGCAGTGCGAGAGACCCGGGGTCCACCCCAGGGCCGGGAAGACCCCCTGGAGGAGGGCATGGCAACCCACCCCAGTATTCTTGTCTGGAGAATCCCATGGACAGAGGAGCCTGGCGGGCTACAGTCCATGGGGTCACAAAGGAACACAACTGAGCGACTGACACTTTCACTCTTTCTCAGATGGCCTGCTGCCAGCGGAGGGGCCTGCACCCACCTACCTGCTGGCTCCAGGTGCCGTCCCACTTTGGAGCCAAGTGGCGAGTAGAAAAGCGCTGGCCGGGTCTCCTGCTTCGCAGGAGCTTCTTTACCACTGAGCCGCCCGGGAGCCGGTGCTTGGCTTCAGTGGTGGGTACTGTGGTGCTCACGGGAGGTCTCTGTTTTTGCGTATTGTCTGTGGATTTGTCGGTGTTCAGTCACTAAGTTGTATCTCGCTCTTTGCAACCTCGTGGACCGCAGCACAGCAGACTTCCCTGTCCTCCACTCTCTCCCTGACTTTGCTCAAATTCACGTCCATACCTGCGGATGATCGTGTTAAAAAACTATTTTCAAGGCCTGAGGATCTGTGCAGAACATGAGGACTATTGTGGAAACCACACCATGTGTAACTGACATTTTCTAAGAGCAGAACTTTCCTGTTCATCGGAAAGGAGAAGAATGCATGAGGCGATGGAGGTGTTAATTAACCAGCTTTGCCGGGGGGCCTTTTCACAGTGTTTATGTTTAAAAAATCATGCTGTATACTCTAGTATCTTACGATTTTATTTGTCAATAATACCTCAATGAAGCTGAAAATATGTATAAATGGAAAAATGTATACATTCCTACGAACCAAAAAAAAAATAATGGTTTTCAGAGGTTTGAAGGCAAGTGCTACTAAGCTCCCTTGATTGCAGAGTTCTGTGTCTGTTTTGAATGCATTGGTATGAATCTAAGAATTTGAAAAGAAAAGCACTTTTGTGAAAACCCATGTTGACAAACACTGAACAGCAAAGTTGAACTGTCAACTAAAACAAAGTCTAGTCTCCGGTCACCTGCCATTGCTGAGTCCCAGACCACCGTCCAACCCAGTTTTCTCCCCAGTGCAGGGCCCAGGTCGGTGAGCTTTTCCTGGACCAGTGACTTTCCTGCACCAGACAGCCTTGCAGGCCGGTCCCAGGGGCTCCCACGTGACCTGAGTCCACGTGTGCCTCGGGGAGACTGGGGCCGTCTGTCCATCCGTCGGGCCAGCGCTCCTGTCTTCTCACAGGTGCCTGCGGGTCTCTTCCCACGATGACAGCCTGACCCCCATTTCAGGGACCCCCCCCACCAGCCTCAGCGGAGACGGGATCTGAGTCGGGGGGCCTCAGAAAAGACGGGTTCCAGAGCCTCGATCCCTGAAGAGTCTGACTAGCGGCTGTCTTTTCTCAGTGCTCTGCAGACCCGAGGAATCATCTGAGACGCTGGGGAGCGACCAGGGCCGCAGTGTCCACGCGCTGGCCACCGCCGGGCGTGCTGGTGAAGAAGGGCTCAGAAAGCAAACTCGAAGCTAAAGAGATGCGGCTACAGGCTGTCCTGCCAGGAGCCCCAGCCCGCAGAGGGTGCTTCATCCAGCCCCCACCCACTCGGCCTCCACACAGGCCCTGCCCCTCCTGGGCAACAGCCACCGTCACTGAAAAGAGGGGTCAGAACTCGGTGTCACTCCAACCCCGCGGCAGGGCCTGCGACTCTGGCTCACCTGCCTCCGCAGCTGGGGAGCTGCCGCCAGGACGGTGGGGCGCAGGGCAGCAGGGTCCACCCCGGGCCCGTCACCCCCGCTGCCCCTGTGGCCCACCACCTGCTCCAGCCAACTGGGCCTGGCTCCAGCGGCCTCTGTGGGTCACCAAGTGGCACTCCCCGCTGGGAGGACACAGCCCAGACCTGTGTGGGGCTCAACCTGCGCCTTTGGGCCTGGAGGCGGCCCTCACGTGCCGAGCTGCCGCCTGGCCCACGGGCTCCAGCCCTGGCCGAGGCCCCCAGGGTGGTGCCCAGGGACGCCCTCAGGCACCGAGAGCTGCAGGAGGCCAGATGCCGGGCCTGCCAGGTGACCAGGCCTGGGCACCTCTGGATGCACAGGAGTGATGGTGTGCTGAGTCGACCCCCGGGACCTGCCCGTCCCGAGAGCTCACCCCCTTCCTCTTTCTTTTCAGCACGTCCTTAGAACTCCCTGCTGCTCTGCCAGCCCCTTAGGAGACACCACACCCCCACCCCAGATGTCTGAGCCGTCCTCTAGGTGGGAGCCCCCCGCCTCCCGCGCCCATCTCCCTGGAGCTGGAAGCAGCTCTGGCCCTGCTCTGCTCTGGCTTTACCCTGAGACGCTCTGCTCGCAAAGCTCTGGCTTCTCCAGTATGCTGCACGAACGTGAGAGCTGGACCATAGCGAAGGCTGAGCGCTGAAGAACCGATGCTTTCCTGTTGTGGTGCTAGAGAAGACTCTTGAGTCCCTTGGACTGCAAGGAGATCAAACCAGTCAGTCCTAAAGGAAATCAACTCATATCCATTGGGAGGACTGATGCTGAAGCGGAAGCTCCAGGGCTTCAGCCACCTGATGCAAAGAGCCAACTTATGGGAAAGACCCTGATGCTGGGAAAGACTAAAGGCAGGAGGAGAGGGCGACAGACGATGAGACGGCTGGATGGCGTCTCTCAATGAGCATGAATGTGAGCAAACTCCAGGAGACAGTGAAAGACAGGGAAGCCTGGCATGCCGCAGTCCAGGGGGTCGCAAAGAATCGGATGTGACTCAGCAACTGAACAACAACAATAAACAGTTCACCTGTTTTTATTTTTTTTTTTTTGTTATTCCTCTAGCCCGGCATTCGTCTATTTGAGACTTCTAATTCTACCCTTGGTATCTCTACTTTTCTTGAGCAACTTGTATATCTTTTCTCTTTCCTGCAGACTCCTGAGGTCTGTCTTCACCTGATTCCTACTTTATTCCTTCATCCTCTATGTATCTACCTGTGATATTGTGATTCGTAATGAAAAATATGTGTGGTCTCCAGTTCCTGGCACAGAGCTCCTCAGGCTCTTGAGGATCCCTAAGTGATAAACTATAAAGCTGTCTTTTGTTGTGCAAATGACTTGACTTTAGCAAAGCTTCTAAGGATGTGAGCTGGTTGCCAGGAGGATTATAACTTTCAGTTCCGGAGGCAGGAGTGGCTGGAGACCCAGTCCAGCCACCAGTGGCCCGTGACTGAGTGAATCCTGCCTGTGCACTGAAGCTCCCCGAACCCAAAAGGACGGATTTGAAGTGTCTGGGTTGGTGAACCCCTGGACGCAGGCGCTGGGAGGGTGGGGCTCCTGGGTGGCACGAAGCCCCTCTCACAGCCTAGCCCAGCTCATCTCTTCTCTGGCTTTTCTGAGTTACATCCTTTCTTAATAAACCCAGTAATCCCGTGAGTTTCCTGAGTTCACTGGTCACACCAGTTTAGCCGGTTTCCTGAAATCTTGTGGTACTCAAGCAAATTATCAGAAACCAAGAACAGGGGTCCCTGGGACCCCAGATGTCTATCTGTGGGTCGGAAGCACAGGTGAGGAATTGGTGTCTGACGTGGGGGCCGGGGGAGTCTCCCAGGACTGAGCTCTTACCCTCGCCGTTTGCAGGCTGTCGTTCAGCGGCTCAGAGGGTGCCAGCACTGGGTGGAGCCGCAGGACCCCAGCAGGTGCTGGGGAGGCCTGCGGAGAACCCGCCCCCCCAGCAGCTGGGACCCAGGCCGGGTTTCCAGTCAGCCTTTCTATGGTTCCTCGGCTTTATATCATATTGACATCGCTTCTTTATCTGCTCTGATATATTTAACATAATTATTCTAAATCTTTGGCCAATCCACCTTAATAATTCTGATTCAGATCATACTATTGTCTGTTTCAGGGTGTTGACTCGCTCATCCTTTTGTGTGAATTTTAAAAGGCAAAGCTCCTTTTCAAGTAAATCTTGTCATAGCAGTATATTACTTATCAATAATTACTATAACAAAATCAATTTGTATAACTGTACACTTGTTAAACATGTAATAATAAAAATTTAAATTTTAATCACAATAATTAAAACTCCATGCCACTAGACTGATAAAAATGTAAAATAAAATATTTATTGAAATATGCTTTGCTTTGGCTGAGAAAATGTTTTAAATGCATTTCATTACTTCCTGGCTTCAAAACTGCATTTTGTAAAATGGCACTTGATTTGATAGTTTTTATGACACTGTGGATCTGAAGGACCTAAGCTCCTCCATTTTGTTAACAGAAAACCTCCATTTTGTAAGGTTCCAGGAAAAGAGCTTTTGGAAATCCAAGAGCTTTTTGGAAATCCCTTAACCTCACCCCACCACCCACGGACCAATCAGAACCCTTGGCCAGCCCGGGAAATGGGAACCAGTCAGAGCCCAACACCTAGCCCTTCCACAGAAGGGGACCAGTTAGACATCTCCCAACCCGGAAACTCCCATTTTTCAAATTTTTCCTGTGAGAATATCCAATATAAGCAATGTAACCCAGAGCTCGGGGCTCCTCCCTGTAGCCGCTGCGTCGGTATCGGTGGGAGCCCCAGCTCAAGCTTGGTAATAAAAACTCTCTTTCTTTTGCATCGGATATAGGCTCCCTGGTGGTCATTGGGAGATTTCACTTGGACATAACAGATCACAAGCAATTTTAAGTAAATTTTGAGAAGCTACACTTTCCACTAGCAAATGATAGCTGTATATGTCCCGAGAGATTCAAAATCGTTCAGAAACACATCCAATAAGTCACTGCTGCAAGGCCATAGGGCTTTAATGGGAGTCACCCAGTCTTAGAAAATAGCCTGAAACTTTTAGATTCCCATACACAAAACTGGCCCCTCTCCCTCCCCCCACCCCTACCACCCGTCAGTGTCTTCCTCCAGCAGCAGCTTCAGTACAGACACACTTTCTGAGCTGGTGGAATGTCAGTTCACCCAGTTTCCAGATTTCATAAGTCTTCTAGAAAACTGTAAAGGCCATAAAATTATTTCAGTATATCAAAACCTTATTTCACAATTATCATTGCTTGTAACATACAAAAAAATTGATTTTTAAATTTTCTTATGTTTCCAGGATGGGCTGAATATAGGTAGAAAGAGTATTCTTTTTTCTTTTTCTATTATTTTCTTTGTTGGCACACTTGGCATGAAATGTCAAGAGATCTCATCCTCTTTATTGCAATATTGATAGTATCATTTTCACTTGGTCACTTTCCTTTCATTGAAATAATTTCTTGTCCATTCAATGACTTTCAGTGCATTAAAGTTCGGTTCCTGCATCACTTGCTGCAGCGTTAATTTTATTTAGAATATTCTGCCGGATCAGTAGAGAACAGATACAAATGAAAATGAGTAAAAAGGTAGGATTTTGACTTGTGTTATGGAGTCTTCGTTTTCACCAATATCAATAAATTCCAAAGGAATGGTAGACCCTGCTTCTAAGAAGCATCTCAGAACGACACACCCTGGGGTTCCTTCCCATCTCAGCACATCGCCCGCCTGCCTCCTCGCTGCACCGGGCAGCCCATGTCCACGTGGCCCTGAAGCTGGGGAACAGCACCCTGGATTCCTCCTGGACTCTGGTCGGTTGGTGGGTCTTCACACTCTGGCCTTTCCTAGCTTGACTTCCCATCCGCTGGAGGCTCTGAGCCTCTAAGTCAAGAGTCTGCCAGATTTAAGCAGTAACTGAGGCGTGAATTCCCTTACAGACCAGGAGGAGCAGACTCCCCAGCGACTTTCCAGCACCGACTGGGCCATTCTCCTCCTCACTCTGCAATGCCCTGTCACGCACTCAGCGGTGTGTTTCCTGCCCTCTCCCCGCCAGAGAGCACAAGCCCCGGCAGGTAGGGAGACACGCCAGGCAATCTACAAGGACGGGCCCCTGGCGCCACTCCCAAAGGGGTGACCTTCCTGCAGTTTGACCTGTAGCGACCAGGCGTCTACAGCAAGGCGTCTGCTCCCCATAGCACCCGGCTTCCCAGGGATGCATTTCAGCGACCTTCTGAGCCCCGGAGGGGAGTTTCCAGCTGGGCTCCATCTCCTTTGTTCTCCGAGGTCAGTGAAACCCCAGACGCTGGTCCCAACGACCTGAGGCTGGTCTTTGTTTACCATGGAGACAGTGAAATGGTCTCTCCACCTTCATCACCCCAGACTGCAGACACCGAACGCCGGACTTAGATTTCACTTTGAAGCCTTGAACGCTGACACCCGCCGGTATCTGATGGCACTGATAAAGCTGCGTTTCTAAGCTGGACGTTCACCCAGGCTCCTGGCGGCGCCAGCTGACAGCAGCCCCCCCACTGAGATGGTCTTTGCTGCGTCACTGCTACAGGTCAGACCACCAGAGCTCCTCCCTGTAGGACCGAAGGCCTGGGGCTTTGCGCAGGCTTTACAGAGCTGTTTTGTTATTTTTCCAGTGCTGTGTTGGTTTCTGCCATACAACAATGTGAATCGGCCATAATTATACAAATGCTCCCTCCCTCCTGAGTCCCCCTCCTTCCCCCCAGCCCACCCGACGCGGTCATCACAGGGCCCCAGGCTGGGCCCGCTGGACCACAGAGCAGCTTCGCGCCTGCTCTCCACTGCGCACACAGCAGTGTCTCCGCGCGAAAAGCAGAGACCAAACCTCGCAGAGCCCCTGCATGCCAGGCAACGTCTGAACGTTTTACCAATATTGACTCAGTTGATCCTCAAACTCCTCCTTGAGTTCTCTCTTTGCTTAAAATGGGGGTAATTATCTCTTTGAATTTCTTGGCTGCAGTCCCCATCAGCAGTGGTTTTGGAGCCCCCAAAATAAGTCTGTCACTGTTTCCATTGTTTCCCCACCTATTTGCCATGAAGTTGGCAAATCTGTGCGCAGGTCAAGAAGCAACAGTTAGAACTGGACATGGAACAGTGGACTGGTACCAAATTGGGAAAGGAGTACGTCAAGGCTGTATATTGTCACTTTGCTTATTTAACTTCTATGCAGAGTACATCATGGGAAATGCCTGGCTGGATGAAGCACAAGCTGGAATCAAGACTGCTGGGAGAAATATCAATAACCTCAGATATGCAGATGACACCACCCTTGTGGCAGAAAATGAAGAGGAACTAAAGAGCCTCTTGATGAAAGTGAAAGAGGAGACTGAAAAAGTTGGCTTAAAGCTCAACATTCAGAAAATGAAGATCATGGCATCCGGTCCCATCACTTCATGGGAAATGATGGGGAAACAGTGGAAACACTGTCAGACTTTATTTTGGGGAGACTCCAAAATCACTGCAGATGGTGACTGCAGCCATGAAATTAAAAGACGCTTACTCCTTGGAAGGAAAGTTATGACCAATGTAGACAGCATATTCAAAAGCAGAGACATTACTTTGCCAACTAAGGTCCGTCTAGTCAAGGCTGTGGTTTTTCCAGTGGTCATGTATGGATGTGAGAGTTGGACTGTGAAGAAGGCTGAGTGCTGAAGAATTGATGCTTTTGAACTGTGGTGTTAGAGAAGACTCTTGAGAGTCCCTGTGGCCCTGAGGCTGAACAAACAGCCGCGAGGAGCCAGCCGCGCCCCCAGGTGTTCGGGTTTCAACAGCAAACAGGACTACGGCCCCTGGCGGAGCTTACGCTCTAACTGCGGGGCTCGGTGAAAACCGAGTAAGTAGCTGAAAGGCTAGAAGCCCCCGGGAGCGGCATAGTGAGGCGAGGCTGGGCCAGGCGGCGCTGGGCTTCGGGGTGCGCACTCACTCGCAGGGCCCTCACCTGCTTCTCTCCGGATCACGACCTCCCCGCTTTCTGCGGGCCCCGGAGCGGTGCCCAGAGCACGGAGCCGCTTGCATCGCTGGGCGGGTGGCACCCGGCCGCGAGCCTCCCCCGAGGGAGCCAGGCTCCCCGCGCCTCCTCCGCGCGGCTCCGAGCTCTCCGCTGCGCCGCCAGTACCAGCCGAGGTTAGGCGGGACCTTTCCACTGGGCCCCCGGTGGGCCTGGGCCCGTGTGACCCCGGGAGAGGGGCACCAAAGACCTCTGACCCCGTGCAGCTGCAACCCTGGGAAAGGGCAAGGACTGTGCGAGCTCGGGCCTGGGCAACCTCAGGAAGGTGGGCGGGGTGGGCCGGCGAGGGCGGGTCGGCGGGTCCGGCGGAGGAGAAGGCGGGCGGGGCGGGCG
>SJYR01000165.1:926519-956580 GCA_006410655.1 Kobus ellipsiprymnus | reverse complement strand
GGGGACGGGGGCAGCGGGCAGGGGATAGGGACGGGGCAGAGCAGGGGCAGGGGGCAGCAGAAGGGGGCAGTGGCAGGGACAGTGGCGGGGGACGGTGGCCCCCTGGGCAGCCGCGGCGCAGCGGTACCGAGTGCGCCCTGTAGCAGGTGGGTGAGCCGGCTGTTCCGGTACGGGATGTGGCCTCTGCCCTCCGCCAGCGCCCCCAGGACATCTGAGAGGGCTGCCAGGCTCCGGTTTATGCAGGAAGTCTCCCTCAGGGCTGGCCCTGTCACTCCAGACACACCTGGGGGATGCAGAGACACCTCATACAAGATTCGCATGAATCCTTGCTAACATCAAGAGGCATCAGAAAAGCAAAACAGAGGCGGTTGGGAAGACTGCCCTCCGCAGAGCTGCGTGGAGGAGACCTGTCACCGGACGTCCCCCTGTGACAACCTGTGGCCCCGCAGGGAAAGCCCTGGGGGAGCCAGGCTCCCCTCCCTGTCGGGAGCCCGCGGGGCGGCGTGTGAACTAACACTGTGGGCCTCGGTGCTGAGACGGCACCAGGAAGGAGGGGCGAGACTCAGAGGGCACTGGGGGACGCCACCCGTGGGAGCCCCGTCTGCTCACGGTCAGGACCCGAGGCCCAGCCACCCAGGGGCAGGCTCCCCGCACTCACCTGCACACTCGCTGCCTGCCAGGTCCACGAGCTGCAGGGTGGCGCACGCTTGCCCCAGGGGGTCTGGGGCTGCCCACTGGAGTCCGTGCCCGCGGGTCCTCGGAGGCACAGGCGGGCTCTGCCTCCTCCTGGTGGCCGGCAACCGGGACCCAGGCCGGCGGGGCTCTGTGGACGCTGACCAATCTGACTGCAGGGCTGCAGCAGGGGTGTGAGAAGAGACGAGACAGAGGCCAAGCTCCCTGGGTCTCCCCCCGAGGCGGGAGCCCCCACCAGCTCCGCCCTGCAGGCCCGCACCTCACAAGAAGTAAGACCCTTCCTCTTGAACACGGACAGGAAAAGGGCCCAGAGACGCTGAAGGGGTCAAAATGCGAATTAAAGTCTAACTGTGTGCGTGCTCGGTCGCTACGCCACGTCCGACTATTTGCGACCCCGTGGTCTGCAGCCCAGCAGGCTCCTCCATCCACGGGATTCTCCAGGCAGGAGCACTGGCGTGGGTGCCATGTCCTGACCCAGGGAATCCGCACTGGCAGGAGGGCTCTTCACACTGAGCCACCCGGGAAGCGATGCCTAGTCAGTCCCAAGGGAACTAAACAAGCTTTCTTAGGAAGATTTGGTGATGCCCTGTGCTTCAGGTGGCCTCGGGACAAGCTGGGTCAGGCCGGTTTCCGCCTCCCTGGCCTGAGTCTGGAGTGTGAACGCCCCTTGGGGGTTAGCCCCTGGGCCTGGGGCTTCTCCGTGGCCTTTGTTACTGAGCACGCGGGCGGCCTCCCCATGGATGAGTGGTCCTCCACGGGGCACTGGCTCCCTGAACTTGGAGACACGTGTATTCAGGGCTGCAGCCCCGCCCCAGGGTCCCCAGGGCGGGAGGGGCGGGGGGCAGGAGAGGGTCTGCGCTCCCACCAGCCCCACAGGTGACTCCAGCGCATTGCCCTAGACCTTCGGGCCAACGAGGACCTGGCAACACGCGCGTTATCTTCTTACACGGCTGGAATCCTTTGTATACGCGCGCTTCTATACGGGCGTGTGCCTCTATACGGGCGTGTGCCTTCTTAAACCCAGGTCACAGTCAGAGTGTTGATCGTGATGAATACGTCGCGTTTCCCGGGAAGAAGCCCAGTCTGTATCCTGGGCCCCTCGATCTCAGCCTGGGTCCCCCAGCTCCTGGAGTCCGGCTCCTGCAGGCCCTCCCCGGGCTCTGGGCATGCTCAGAGCCTGCAACAGGCGGGCTCCTCCCGCCCTATGTGCATTTCTACTGCGGGCACTGACCGGGTGAGGACAGCTGCCCGCTGCGCCTGCGGGGGGAGGTCGCTGTGGCCAGGGTCACGGTTATCACCAGGTGAGATCGCGAGGACTCGGCATGCACCGCGGTGGGCTGCTTTGCCCGCAGCTGCAGACCCCTGCCCACGAGCGTCAGGAACTGTGTGGCACTGCGGACTGACCTGCGGGTGCACGAGTGGGCTCTGAGGGGCCGGGGTGGTCAGGGAGGGCCCACCTGCACGGAGGCCTCTGACACGAGCCACGTGTACCCAGCTCAGGAGAGCAGCGCGTCTTAGACAGAAGTAAACAAGAAATCCAGGTTTCACTTTACCAGGTCTGTTGACTTATTGCGCCTCTCATTGCTTTTCCCTGAAGTAATCAGCTGTTTTTGAACCAAACGGAGCTTCCCAATCTTCTCGACATCAAGCCTACTTGAATTTATGGTGCCCTCAAGGACTCCGAGATTTTAAAATATTTTGTCTATCAAACCAAATTTCATCAAATTATGAAATGCAAACTTAATTTACTTTCTTCTTTTAATTGATGAGATAAGCTGAACTCCTGATCTGCAGGAGAAAACGTTTTGATCATGACATCTAACTGATCATGTCAGTTATCATGTCATAACTGATCATGACATCAATTGAAAGCTGGCAGTTTGGGTTAGCTCGCGTAAACTTATGGTCAGAAGCGCAACTTCCTTTAGGCTTTTTCAAATGTTAGAAATGACTCACAGCACATACATGTGTGTGGCCGAGGCCCTCTGCTGTCCACTTGAAACGATCACAACACTGTTAACTGGCTACACGCCAATACAAAGTAGCTTTTTTTTAAAGAGAAATAGTCTCAAGACCCTTCCTCCACTGACTTTGAGACCCCAGAATGGGCGGCATGACCTTGACCCTTCGTGCCTTCTCCTCCACGTGGGTCAGTCAGGTGACCCCTGCCCGGAGCAAACCTGATTCCTGAACGTGAGTTTAAGAACATGGAGCTCTGGAGGAGAAGCTGATTCCTTGGTGTATTCGGTAAAATTCTGATATGCCGAGGGACCCAAGGACACCGGTGCCTAACCGAGGGGCCTCTGGAGGGCCCTGGGGCTTCTGCACGCCTATCCCTCAGCTGAGCCTCGGGGATAACGCCTGTCCCACCATCTCTTAAGATATTTTAAAGCACCATCTAATTTGTCTTCATTATGACTTTAAAAGATCATTTCTAAAGCAAATTGAAAGTGGAGAACTGCACCCTGGGCAAATAAACACAGTGAGCCCTTTCTCGGGCGTAGCGCGGAGTCCGATGCCCCGCCTGGCTCTCCGTGGGGTCCCCTCGAAGCTGCTGCCGCTCACAGAGCTCAGCATCAGGTCACTCACTGGTAGGTCAGCCCGCAGACCACCTTCCTTCCTTGCGGGGTCGGCAGCACCTGTCGCTCCAGCCCAGATGCCACTCGACAGCGGTCGTTAGCCAGAAGGTCAAAAATGTCGTTGTTGTAAACTTCCACTATGGAAACGTCCACCTCTGGGCTCCTTGATGGATCTTCTGAAATAAGCCTGGAGGAGGGGTGAGACACACAGGACGCTAAACCATCAGAGGAACGCAGAGAACACCGGGGAGACAGGGGTTACAGAGTGACTTCCAACATGCGGCAGCCAGAGGCCGAGACACAGGCTGCCAAACTCAGGACTCAGGAGCACTGGGCGGCGTCTCGCTGGCCACGCAGGAAGAAGAGAACATCTTCTTTAAACTGCAGAGAAAATGACTGTTTTGGGAACACAGTTATTTTATCTGAGTTGTATCTAAATCAATACTTTCTGCCCTCAAACCCTAAATACACTGTAAAGACGCTTGAAGAGCCCACAGTCTTGACCCAGAAGTCACCACGCCCAAGCTGAGTCCCACACAGAAGCCCAAAGCAGGCTTTGAGCTCTGGTCCAGCAACCAGGCTTGTTTATTTTAAAATCTGTTCCATCTCAGGAAGCTTGAGTCCATGGTGTTGAGTGAATCCCCCTCCTACGGTGACTTTCAACTAAGCCTTCCCCACGACCTTTCTAAAACCCACCGAGATGCTAAAGAAAACCACCACACATCCTGTTTTGTTTCCAGCTTTAAAGTGCTACATGCAGACCGCAGATCAGTTTAAAAGCGGACAAGACGCGCTCAGAGCAAAGCCTCACAGTCCCGCCCAGGGAGCAGTGACCTCTGAGCCCGGCTCCCTCCCTGCCCCACAACGTCCCTGCTCCGCCCCACGCCATCTGGTCACCAAGGACCAGGCCGTCTCCTTGGGGCGTAACCGTGTCCCTGGCGCTGGCCCAGGAAAGCCAGTCTGATTCCAACTTTGCTTCTCTTGTCGTAGAGACACTCTGAGCCCCGGCCTGGGCGAGTCCTCCACAAGCACTGCTGGGGGGCTTTGCATCCGCATCCGCGAGACGTCTAACCGGGCACTAGCCTCGTCTAAAGACAAACAGCTACGGAGATCAAAACGAAGGAGAATGTGAGCTAAGCTGTCTCATGAAAGCAATCGCTGGCAAAGAGTTCTAGATACCTGGATAGTTCTCAGCACTGGGTTTTCCCGAGAAAACTCTAAGCAAATGTCTGAAAAGTGAAAAACCAAGGGGAGCTAAGCTAGAGACTGTGCGTCCCTCCTGACACGTCAGGAAAAACGCACTTGGCTCCATCTCTCTGAGGGGCCCCAAACCGGAATGAGACGTCTCATGTCTACAGTACCCGGGAGCTCACAGAAACGATTTTTCTTCTGTTTGATTATTTGATTTGTTTAATGCATTGATTCACTTGTCCCACAAGAATTACTCAGTTGGTGGCAAATTTCTGCAAACAATGTTAACAGCTAGTCCTCAGTCTTGGCTTTGAAGAAACAAAGTGCTTAGTAGGCAAATGACTCCAACAGGGCGTGATATGCTTTATATAAAATACGCACAGGCTTCCTGAGCCGGCACCGCAGGGCGGTCGCAGGGCCCAGAGGTGGTGGAGAGAGGCGGTGACCCGGCCCACAAGCGGCCCTCCAGGCCTCCCAGCTCTGTGTCCCGGGCGGTGGTTCCCGCACGCGCGCCCCAGGTCCTGACGGCTTCCGTTCCGTTGGGGCTGAATGCTCCCGCTCGCACACTTCGTACTCCCGGTGCCTCCAGCGGTGACTGTGCGTGTTAGCCGCTCAGTCGTGTCTGCCTGTTTGTGACCCCACAGACTGTAGCCTGCCAGGCTCTTCTGTCCATGGGATTCTCCAGGCAAGAACACCAGAGTGGGTTGCCATTCCACTCTCCGGGGGGATCTTCCCGACCCGGGACTGAACCTGCGTCTCCTTCATTGCAGCCAGATTCTTCACCACCGAGCCTCAGCGGTGTCTAGCAGGCGGAACAGTGAAAGTGGAAGCCGCTCAGTCCTGTCCGACTCTTTGTGACCCCGTGGATTATACAGTCCATGGAATTCTCCAGGTCCGAGCACCGGAATGGGTAGCCTTTCCCTTCTCCAGGGGATCTTCCCCGCCCAGGGATCGAACCCTGGTCTCCCACACTGCAGGCAGATTCCTTACCAGCTGAGCCCCCAGGGAAGCCCACAGGTCGAAAAGCCTCGCAAATGCCTTTGCTGGGAATGCTGAGCTCAGTGTGGAGGGTGTGGGGGCCGCAGCTGCTTCCCAAGGAAGCAGGGTGATGGGGCATGGGAGGAAGAAAGAATCCACCCCGGACTTTATTGAAAATGCCGGGGCAGCTTCCTTCCATCTGGTCCACAGTTCCAGAGCAATCATCTTAGGGCGAGAGGTCATGTAAATGCCCTCTGACACCGACGCCCGAGGTTGTGGTGGTTTTGTGCTGGGTTTGGCCTCGGGCCCAGACTCACCCGCCAGCACGGCTGCACGCGTTCCTTCCCAGGGTCTGTCCACTTCTGATCAGAAATCGAAGAGGTAGAAACCTTTCCACGTCTGGACCATTAGTTCCACTTTTGCAAGCAAGGGCAGTGAGCCCTCGGGGGGCAGGGGTGGGGAGCTGCGCCCCCGTGGCCGCCATTCGGAAGGAGAGTCATCCTCGAGTTGGAAGGCTCTGACTCATTTCACTCCCGAGACTCGAAACATGAAAACCCCGCTCCAGAAGCAGGCAATTTAACTGTTCGTCGACTGGAGGCCACCATCAGGCGAAGCCGTGTGTCCTGTCTCTGGAGACGCTGACTGTCTGAGTGTTGTCGGAACAGCCTCACTCCGGCGTTTCCAGGGGCTGCCATCCTGCCCTGGGCCCTCGGCCTCTGCTTGCCACCCTCAGGGACAAGCTCCGAGACTTGTCAAGGGAGCACTGCCTACGTAGGACTTGCGAGTCATCGTGTGTCTGCAAGTCCAGCTTCTGCTAAACCATCAGAGGAACGCAGAGAACACCGGGGAGACAGGGGTTACAGAGTGACTTCCAACATGCGGCAGCCAGAGGCCGAGACACAGGCTGCCAAACTCAGGACTCAGGAGCACTGGGCGGCGTCTCGCTGGCCACGCAGGAAGAAGAGAACATCTTCTTTAAACTGCAGAGAAAATGACTGTTTTGGGAACACAGTTATTTTATCTGAGTTGTATCTAAATCAATACTTTCTGCCCTCAAACCCTAAATACACTGTAAAGACGCTTGAAGAGCCCACAGTCTTGACCCAGAAGTCACCACGCCCAAGCTGAGTCCCACACAGAAGCCCAAAGCAGGCTTTGAGCTCTGGTCCAGCAACCAGGCTTGTTTATTTTAAAATCTGTTCCATCTCAGGAAGCTTGAGTCCATGGTGTTGAGTGAATCCCCCTCCTACGGTGACTTTCAACTAAGCCTTCCCCACGACCTTTCTAAAACCCACCGAGATGCTAAAGAAAACCACCACACATCCTGTTTTGTTTCCAGCTTTAAAGTGCTACATGCAGACCGCAGATCAGTTTAAAAGCGGACAAGACGCGCTCAGAGCAAAGCCTCACAGTCCCGCCCAGGGAGCAGTGACCTCTGAGCCCGGCTCCCTCCCTGCCCCACAACGTCCCTGCTCCGCCCCACGCCATCTGGTCACCAAGGACCAGGCCGTCTCCTTGGGGCGTAACCGTGTCCCTGGCGCTGGCCCAGGAAAGCCAGTCTGATTCCAACTTTGCTTCTCTTGTCGTAGAGACACTCTGAGCCCCGGCCTGGGCGAGTCCTCCACAAGCACTGCTGGGGGGCTTTGCATCCGCATCCGCGAGACGTCTAACCGGGCACTAGCCTCGTCTAAAGACAAACAGCTACGGAGATCAAAACGAAGGAGAATGTGAGCTAAGCTGTCTCATGAAAGCAATCGCTGGCAAAGAGTTCTAGATACCTGGATAGTTCTCAGCACTGGGTTTTCCCGAGAAAACTCTAAGCAAATGTCTGAAAAGTGAAAAACCAAGGAGAGCTAAGCTAGAGACTGTGCGTCCCTCCTGACACGTCAGGAAAAACGCACTTGGCTCCATCTCTCTGAGGGGCCCCAAACNTTCCCGAGAAAACTCTAAGCAAATGTCTGAAAAGTGAAAAACCAAGGAGAGCTAAGCTAGAGACTGTGCGTCCCTCCTGACACGTCAGGAAAAACGCACTTGGCTCCATCTCTCTGAGGGGCCCCAAACTGGAATGAGACGTCTCATGTCTACAGTACCCGGGAGCTCACAGAAACGATTTTTCTTCTGTTTGATTATTTGATTTGTTTAATGCATTGATTCACTTGTCCCACAAGAATTACTCAGTTGGTGGCAAATTTCTGCAAACAATGTTACATTAACAGCTAGTCCTCAGTCTTGGCTTTGAAGAAACAAAGTGCTTAGTAGGCAAATGACTCCAACAGGGCGTGATATGCTTTATATAAAATACGCACAGGCTTCCTGAGCCGGCACCGCAGGGCGGTCGCAGGGCCCAGAGGTGGTGGAGAGAGGCGGTGACCCGGCCCACAAGCGGCCCTCCAGGCCTCCCAGCTCTGTGTCCCGGGCGGTGGTTCCCGCACGTGCGCCCCAGGTCCTGACCGCTTCCATTCCGTTGAGGGCTGAATGCTCTCGCTCGCACACTTCGTACTCCCGGTGCCTCCAGCGGTGACTGTGCGTGTTAGCCGCTCAGTCGTGTCTGCCTGTTAGTGACCCCACAGACTGTAGCCTGCCAGGCTCTTCTGTCCATGGGATTCTCCAGGCAAGAACACCAGAGTGGGTTGCCATTCCACTCTCCGGGGGGATCTTCCCGACCCGGGACTGAACCTGCATCTCCTTCACTGCAGCCACATGCTTCACCACCGAGCCTCAGCGGTGTCTAGCAGGCGGAAAAGTGAAAGTGGAAGCCGCTCAGTCCTGTCCGACTCTTTGTGACCCCGTGGATTATACAGTCCATGGAATCCTCCAGGTCTGAGCACCGGAATGGGTAGCCTTTCCCTTCTCCAGGGGATCTTCCCCGCCCAGGGATCGAACCCTGGTCTCCCACACTGCAGGCAGATTCCTTACCAGCTGAGCCCCCAGGGAAGCCCACAGGTCGAAAAGCCTCGCAAATGCCTTTGCTGGGAATGCTGAGCTCAGTGTGGAGGGTGTGGGGGCCGCAGCTGCTTCCCAAGGAAGCAGGGTGATGGGGCATGGGAGGAAGAAAGAATCCACCCCGGACTTTATTGAAAATGCCGGGGCAGCTTCCTTCCATCTGGTCCACAGTTCCAGAGCAATCATCTTAGGGCGAGAGGTCATGTAAATGCCCTCTGACACCGACGCCCGAGGTTGTGGTGGTTTTGTGCTGGGTTTGGCCTCGGGCCCAGACTCACCCGCCAGCACGGCTGCACGCGTTCCTTCCCAGGGTCTGTCCACTTCTGATCAGAAATCGAAGAGGTAGAAACCTTTCCACGTCTGGACCATTAGTTCCACTTTTGCAAGCAAGGGCAGTGAGCCCTCGGGGGGCAGGGGTGGGGAGCTGCGCCCCCGTGGCCGCCATTCGGAAGGAGAGTCATCCTCGAGTTGGAAGGCTCTGACTCATTTCACTCCCGAGACTCGAAACATGAAAACCCCGCTCCAGAAGCAGGCAATTTAAATGTTCGTCGACTGGAGGCCACCATCAGGCGAAGCCGTGTGTCCTGTCTCTGGAGACGCTGACTGTCTGAGCGTTGTCGGAACAGCCTCACTCCGGCGTTTCCAGGCGCTGCCATCCTGCCCTGGGCCCTCGGCCTCTGCTTGCCACCCTCAGGGACAAGCTCCGAGACTTGTCAAGGGAGCACTGCCTACGTAGGACTTGCGAGTCATCGTGTGTCTGCAAGTCCAGCTTCGGCCTGGACTGGACCGGTGAGGAGGCACGCGGCTTGCACTAGGATTCAGTGAAGGCAAACTCGGGGAATGCCGTCGGCCCGTGTCCCCTCTGGTCAGGACTTTGCCGGCGCCCCGGGGCCCCTGCTCGAGAGGACGGCGGGGGCGCGAGGCTCAGAGCGGGCATCTCTGACTCGCACTCTCCCGGCCCCATCTCTGGCCTGGGCTCATTTGATTGCCTCCTCTGTTTCTGGGCCTTGAAGGTAGGCTGGGCAGGGAGGTGTCACCGGTCGATGGTTTGAGGCCTGCCACAGCCACGCTCTCCACGGGTCTGGACGGTTGTCTTAGCAGCACAGGTGCAGCCGCTTCAGATGTGGGCGGGGGAGTCGGGGGCTTCTCCCCTAGAGGCTGCCAGTCCGCCCGCCCTCCCACCCACTCCCCACATCTCCGAGTCCCTCTCCCAGGACGCCCAGGAGAGCCGCGTGGTCCTGCCTGGCTCTCACATGGTGACACCCAGCTTCCAGCCAGCTGCCCGCTGCGGGTCCCTGGGGAGGGACCAGGAGACTCCCCAGGCAGCACTGAGCCCTCAGTCTCTCGAACTAGAAAGAAACACTTCAGGTGGTCTGTGGGCCCAGAAGGAGGCCTTTGCCCTTGAACGGTGAGCCCTGTGTCTTCGAGAGTAGCTCTGCCGTTCACAGACATCCCGCCCGCAGAGCTCAGGCCTGGCCGTCACTTGCCTGGGCCGATGAAACAGTGCAGGGCCCCTGAGCTGGCCTGGGTCCCCAGGCTGCCCGTGTGCTCTGACGGTCGCCTGAGCACCGCCCTCGAGGGCCACATCCCATGGAGACCTGCAGGACGCTTGTGATAGCTGCAGCTCCCCAGTGCTGACAGTCTGACCTCCTAGGAAATGGTCTCATCCTGAAAATCACAAAGGACAAGTGGAGAAAGAGAACGACCAAAAACTGGGAAATATTTTACCAAGATTTATTTTCAGAAAGGGTTAGTAGAAGCGAATTAACAAATGCATCTTTTCTGTGCATTAATAATGAAAGAATATTGGTTCCAAGAGGCACCAAAAAATCAGACTTTTGTGGGAGTTACGTTTCGCCCTGATTTTCAGACACTGAAGGATGACTCAAGGAGATACGGAGACAAAACCTGAATTCCAGGGGTCAGGAGCTCAGAGGGCATGCGGGCACGCGGCTCCCTGCTGCAGGAGACGCCTTCCTCCCGGGACTGACGGCTTCCCTGGGAACTTAGGGTGCGCACGCAGAGTGTACCTGCGGCTCAGACAAAACGCAGGGAAGCGAGGCCCGCGGCGCACGGGGGCTCCCGGGGCAGGAGGTCACGACGCGCGGGAGGAGACGTCGGAACACGTCTCAGCCCCGGAGCCCTGCCCCTGGGCCGCTGGGCCAGGGTTCCCGGTTTCTCCTCGGAGCAACAGTCGGGGCAACCCCACGACAGTGCAGAGGGTGCGGCTCCGGGACCCCCAGCCCTAGTGGGACGGGAGCCTCTTCAGTTGCCCGCGAAGAGGATCGGCGTGTCTGCCTCCCCGGGCGGGGCGCCAGGCGAGACCACAGGGCTCCCTCTGCCCCTCAGCTGCAGAATGGGGGCCCCACCTCCGCCCCCACCCCCGACACAAGAAGCTGTCCAATGGGGAGCCCTTGAGAAGCATTGCCTTCCTTGGAACAGTCAGCATGTCAGCGTTCTGGACAGACTCGCAGGTCTGTGGTGGAAACGCCCGGTTGTGACGTGCCCTAAGGGAGGACGGGCGTGGCCTCCCGTCTCAGGCCTGTGTCTGCCGCACCCGCCCCGGTCCTCACCGCCCGCCCGGTACCTGAAGAGCTCTGCAGCCGCCCTGGGGATGATGCCCGTGTTGCTGCGGGGTTCCGACGGCAGGGCTGGCTCCTCCTGGCAATGCGGGCCCAACATGGTGAAGCTCTTCCCGCTTCCCGTCTGCCCGTAAGCCATGATGCAGACATTGTACCTGAAATGCAAGCCAGACTTCAGGGCAGGAAGACACGTGGAGGGCCTGGCGCTGTGACCGGACTCTGAGCAAAGTGTTTGCGTGAGTGACTCCCTCTGAATCCTGCCCCCTGAAAAGCCCGCCCTGCGCCTGGCTACACCGGCCTCCGGCATAGCAGCCCCTGTGCCTGTCTGGGTGCACACGGACAGTCATATCCGTGTTCACACGCACGTGCATCCCGGGACACCTGTGTCTCGTGGGCAGCTCTTCAGTTCCTCATGGGAGGCCACGAGGGGACCACAGCCGCCCCAAGGAGTCCTTCCTGGCCAGGCCCTCCTCCCAAACCCCACTCGTTCCAGTGTCTGAAGTCACCTGAAGTAAGTTCACCTTCATAAAATCAGGCTAACTAGAACGCACGTGGAAGTTCGCATATTTGCTTTTAATGTCTTAAAAATATTTTCCCCGTTATGTTTTTTAAAATGATTTTGTCTGTTTTGGGCCTGCCGGGTCTGCACTGCTGCCCGGAGTCTGGGTGGGGGGGCAGCGAGCGGGGGCTCCCCACGGGTGCGGAGCCCCCGCTCCTCCTGGGGCAGCTTCTCGAGCAGCGGAGCGCGGGCTCAGGGCGCCTGGGCTTCAGTACTTGCGGCCCCGCGCTTAGCTGCTCCGAGGCTCCTGGGACCTTCCCGGAGCAGGAATTGAACCCGTGTCCCCTGCATCGGCAGGCGGACCCTTTGCCGCCCAGCCACAGGGAAGCCCCCAGTCGCGTGGGCCCCTCACAGCGCTGCCCCAGGTGAGCAAGCTGGTGAGGCGTCTCACACCTTGGGGTTCTCTTAAGCAGGCTGTGCCGAGCCTCTCGGGGCCCAGCCGGCCTGCCCCGCAGTCCTGGTTGGGCGACTTTAGTGCGGCTCACTTCACAGGAGACGAGGACCACTGAAGGACCCCAACAGTTCCTTCCACCTGTGCCGTTAGCCCAGAAGGTCAGTGAGAAGAGGGGAAGCATCTGAAGGAATATTTGAAGTAAGTCTGCGGTGTAGCTTTACATGCGTGGCTGCGGAGGTGCAGGGGGCCTGGCCCACAAGTGGCTGAAGCTGAGCCCAGACTCCCATCCGCCTCCCGGGGGAGGAGACCCCAAAGGCAGGCCCCACGCTCAGAGGTTCTGATCCCGCTGCTCAACTCTGCTCAGAGCCCTCCCCTCCTCCAGCCAGACAAGGGCCGCGGCTCCGGTCAAGTGACGCTGAAGAGTGTTCTGACGGGTCCAAGCCTTGAACAGTGATCCAGGAAGCCCTCTTCCTCCATGGGCAACTGTTCCCTCAATCGGGAAGACGACAGGAACCAAATGCGAGGGCAAAAACCCATCAAGGGCTCTCCACCATCACCCTGCATTTCTCTTCTCCCAGAACTGAGATGACTTCAGGCATTTGTAACAAACCCCCGGCATCCCGCCTCTCACACCTTCCCTGAGAGATGTGTGTGTTTGGGGGTGGGGTGGGGAGGGGAGTGCCTTTGCCGGGACAGACAGGCCTCTGGAGGGACCTCCCAGACCACTGAGGAACAGAGAGGGGAACTGAGGAACAGAGAGGGGAGACACAGCCCAGGACTCGACGTGCGCTTCTGTTTCATATTTACAACAGGCAAAGACCACGTTAACCATGACATTTTTTAATTTCTGGAATCTGCTCACTTGAAAGATGCCTACTTAGGGGAAAAAAACAGAGAGAGAAAGATTCTCCTGTGGTTTTCAGCGGAAGAGCTCTTTGTGTTAGATGGACAGAAAGATCCCAGGGCTTCAGCGGGTGGGCCAGGTAGGCGTGAGCTGTGGGCGACGCGTGGCTTCTGCGCTGACCTGACTGTCGGGGTCACGGGCCTCCCCACACCCCCTGAGGTCAGAGGCGGCCGCGCTGCGGCTGGGTCCAACCCTGCCATTACAGTCCCCATTTCGCTGGTGCTGGGCGAGCACAAATGTGCCTTCTTCTGGATGCTGGATGTCAGCTTCCACATCAGCCCCAGATCCTTCAAGATGCCCTGAAGCGGAAAGTCTCGCTCTACTTGCTCTGCTCAGCCAAGTCGGCAGAGCTATCCCTGGCGCTGCCGAAAGCGACCTTTGTCCCGAGGTCATGGCCACCGCCTTGGGAGCCAGCAGCAGCGCCCACGAGGAGAGGCTCCCCCCCCCTCCCCGGGACAAGCCCCTCGGTTTGCTGTCAGCCTTCTTAACAGACTTTACGGAAGGGCTGAAATGTACAAAGAATCCCGGAGAGAAGGCAGCTGCCCTCTCAGTCTGAAGACGACACGTGACTCGAGGGGAGGATCGTCAGCGTTCCTGCCTGGAGGATCCCGCGGACAGAGGAGCCTGGCAGACCCCGGGGCACAGGGTCTCAAAGAGTGGGACCCGACTGGCATGTGCGCTCTGCACGTGGCATAACGGGATGATCATCGGGACCCAAGGCACCCGTGTTCCTCTAACAGTTACTCCTCAAATCATGTCTC
This sequence comes from Kobus ellipsiprymnus, assembly GCA_006410655.1. Lineage (NCBI taxonomy): Eukaryota > Metazoa > Chordata > Mammalia > Artiodactyla > Bovidae > Kobus > Kobus ellipsiprymnus. Next base: position 942,996 of record SJYR01000165.1, on the reverse strand, counting down.
CGCCTCCTCCTGGGAAAGGGCCGTGGATGCCGGGCCATGGGTCTGCTCTACGCGCACAAAACACTCGGACACTAACGCAACACCCTTATCTGCAGCAGGGATGGAATCTGCTCCCACTGACTCCCCACTGCGAGAGTCGACCTCGGAAATGCCTGCACTCACCCATCCAAGAAGGTCGTAAGAAGGGGACACACATCCTCAAACACCGCTCTCTGAGATTCTGCTGGGCCGTAAACTCTGAGAGGCAAAGGGAACATGATGCATTATTGGAAGAAGATATAAAAAAGTAAAGTAAGTGTGAGTCAGTCAGTCATGCCCGACTCTTTACAGCCCCATGGACTGTAGCCCACCAGGCTCCTCTGTCCGTGGGATTCTCCAGGCAAGAATACTGAAGTCAGTTGCCATTTCCTTCTCCAGGGATCTTCCCAACCCAGGGATCGAACCTGGGTCTCCTGCCTTGCAGGCAGGATTCTTTACCGTCTGAGCCACGAGGGAAGCCCTGAGCTTCACTTCATTATCCAAACGCAGAAACCTGAGAAAAATACCCTTGTATACGTCTCATAGGAATCCCAACACAGTCAACAGTCTTTTTTCTTTTAGCAATAAAAGATTAATTTTATTACTTTTCAAGCTAACAGAGGTTAAAGAAGAATGAAAATTGCTTCCTCTGTTATAAAAATGTAATAAGCATAAAGTTATAAATGCTTGCAAAGCAGAAAGAAAAGGCAAGCAAGAAAAAAGGATATCATATAATTATCCCCAAACTGAATTAGTTTCACTTAAGTGGGTCCAACAACAAGGACGTAAAAATCATACTACGGCAATATTTGATATGTAATACTTAATTTTTATATTCACGCTCTTAAAAATGTTTTCCTAGGCCTCAGGTTGGTTCAGCCGAATGTTAAGACACAAAATGGGACTGGAATGCTGGCTATGACAAGGCAATCCAGTGCGGTTATGTATTTATCAACATGTATGAATAAACCAAAGCATGAAGTGACTTCCAGAAACCATGGTTCACTGCACAGCATTGAACAAGATGGGAACAGCGCCGGCGGGGAGAGGCAGGGCCGGCGCCCAGAGCTGACAAAGCCATGGAAAGTCGTGTGTGAACCGAGCGTGCTTGGATTTTAAGCTTCGTTTTCTGAAACACGGGTTTTTATTTAGCTGGAGCCTAAGCTCTCTCTTCTTTCACATTCAGGCTGTGTCCTAATGCCCAGTGGAGCCAGCTCATCTCCAGAAGCAGGGCTGGTCTTCCACTTCAGGGGCCTTCCTTGTAAAATGCTGCTCGCTGGGCACAACGTGGACGTTTGGAGCAGTGCACCGAATAGCAGAAGCAGGGAGAACAGCGAATGAGTCTGTGCATCGCCAGCTCCGACCGCCACCCACCTCCCGACCTCGCCTGAACCCCGCCTGGAGCCCTCTGCAGCCGACTCAGGTCCAGCTTGTCCACAGATGCTCACTGCCTGCCTCCAAGGGAGGATGGCTCTTCAGTTAGTCATCACAGTGTTACCACGGTCACACTTCCGCAAACTAACACTAATTCCTTGACGTCACCCAGGAAGCGGGCAGTACACACATTTCTCCAGTGTTCTGAGAAGTTTGTTTCCCATCAGAGGAGTGCTCGCGTCTCTGTTCACAGCCTTCAGGCTCTGCCTCATTTGTCTCTCATTCTGAAGCCCTGTCGCTGCCTCGGGGCTGTGAGTCCCCTCAGCGTGGATTCCTTTGTTATTAGGAAATGACCTTCCTGCTCCCGGGTAACATTATTTTTAATCTGAAATCAAGCCAAGAGGAAACAGACAGCCTTCTGATGAGGGTGAGAGGAGAAGGAAATGCCGGCTTAAAACTCAACATTCGAAAGGCTGAGATCATGGCATCCCGTCCCATCCTTCATGGCAAATAGATGGGGAAACCACGGGAACAGTGAGAGACTTTGCTCTCCTGGGCTCCGAAATCGCTGTGGGCAGTGACTGCAGCCATGGTGTCAAAGACGCTCGCTCTTTGGAAGAAAAGCTGAGGCCAACCTAGGCAGCATATTAAAAAGCAGAGGCCTCACTTTGCCAATAAAGGTCCCTACAGTCAAAGCCATGGTTTTTCCAGCGGTCACGTACAGATGTGAGAGCTGGACCGAAAAGCAGGCTGCGTGCTGAAGAATTGATGCTTTCAAGCTGCGGTGTTAGAGAAGACTCCCAAGAGTCCCTTGGACTGCACGGAGATCAAACCAGTCCATCCTGAAGGAAATCAATCCTGAATACTCATTAGAAGGACTGATGCTGAAGCTGAAGCTCCAATACTTTAGCCACCTGATGCAAAGAACTGACTCATTGGAAAAGACCCTGATGCTGGGAAAGACTGAGGGCAGGAGGAGGAGGAGGGTGAGACGGTTGGATGGCATCACCGACTCAGTGGACACGAGCCAGCTCCGGGAGACAGTGAAGGGCAGAGGAGCCTGGCGCGCTGCAGCCCTTGGGGGTCACAGAGAGTCAGACACGATTTAGCAACTGAACAGCAACGACTTTGACACGAATGGCGTCACTCCAAATGATTTTTTTAAAACAGTGTTTCTATTTGATTAAATCAGGATCCTCCTATCACAAGCGCCAGATAGGTGTGTTAAAGTCTCTCTGAAAAAATGTATGGTATTTTAAAAGTCCTCAAACAGGACAGTCTGCTTTCTGAGGCTGCAGCCCTGTGCCCACCGGTGTACTGGGTTGCTGCCCGCCAGCCCTGTGCCCACCGGTGTACTGGGTTGCTGCCCGCCCGGGAGGGCGAGCCCCTCACCGGAAACGCCCCAGCAGCCTCGGCAGACACGCCCGCCCCGCCCCCAGGAAGCGCTGCCCTGGGGGTAAAGCGTCCGCCTGCAACGCGGGAGACCCAGGTTCAATCCCTGCGTTGGGGAGATCCCCTGGAGAAGGAAACGGCAACTCACTTTAGTCTCCTTGCCTGGAGAATCCCAGGGACAGAGGAGCCTGGAGGCTGCAGTCCATGGGTCACAAAGAGTCGCACACGACTGAGCGGCTGACATTTTCTCCCCCATCACCTCCCGGCAGCCACTAGAGTTCTGTCCTGTCCAGAACGTCTGTAAAGGAACGAATCCCAGTGAACCCCTGGGCCCGGCCTCCCTCTGCCCACGTCGGTGGTCTGTCCTCCGTTTGGGCTGCAGTCCATACCCAGGACCCTCAGGCTCCCCCTCCCACCGGCTGAGGGGCCGCTGGCTTGTCCCCAGTTTTGTCAGTTATGAGGGAAGCAGCTGTAAAGCCCCCTTGTCACGGTCTGTGCAGACACGTGTATAAACATTTCTGTAAATGTCTCGGGCGAATGCCGGGGCAGGGCTGCTGGGCCCGGTGGTCAGGGCTTTGCTGCGGCGCCCGCCCTCGCCGCTTGGACCGTCAGCGGCATTTCCCAAGCAACTGTAACTGGAGCCTGTGTCCTTGGAGGACTGTCTGCCTGCTTGTTCACTGGGCTGTCTGTTCTCTGACTTTCCAGAGTTCTGTGTGTGTTCTGGATCCGGTCCTTTGTAAGCTCCGTGATTTCCAAATATTTTCTCCAGTGTGTGGCTTGTCCCCTCATCCTCTTAACAGTATCATAAACAAAAAAGAAAGCTTAACTTCTGATTCTTTCATGGGTCGTGCTTTGGGCACGTTTCCAAGAATCCCATGCTTCACCCAAGGTCACAGACTTTGCGCTGCCTTCTACAAGCTGTTTGGCTTCAGGCTTGACACTTAGTTTCCACTTTAGTTAATTTTTGCCAAAGCTGTGACAGCTGGACAAAGATCCTTTTCATTTCTGCCCGTGGACGTCCAGTTGTTCCAGTATCTCTTGTGGAAAAGACTGACCTTTCTCCACTGAACTGCCTTCGCCCCTTTGCAACTAGTCAAAATGATAGGATGAATTGTGCCTTTTATTAATCAAACCCTAGCGCAAAGTTTTTCCATTGTGTAGCTTTGCTTTACCTGTCATCTTGAAAAGCACTTACCTTTCAAACGTATATGTCTTATTAATCAAAGGGTGGCCAGGCCGGCTGCACTCCACCAGGACAGTCTCCTAGTAGGAAAGAGTTAAAAACAAAAAAAAGCAAGCTGTCGTCCCCTCAGGGCTCCGTTAACAGTGCTGAGGAGAGGGGGCAGAGCGTGCCCCGGGGCCAGTCTGGCGCTGGCCGCCGCTGTAACAGGCTCTGCAGGGACTCAGTTTTCCTCCATAGAATGAGTAACTGAGACACAGGCCAGACGGCCCCGAGGACGGTGAGCTTCACTCTCTGGCCTTTTAGAGGGAAAGCCTGCCAGGCTCTTGATAGAAGCAAGTCAAGTCTACAGAGAGACATACACATCGCTCCTCCTCTGCCCTGGACCAGGGTCAGCCAGCCCCGGCTGCTCTTTCAAGTGAGGCGGCGTCAGACTTCCCGGGGCTAAAGGAATCGTTCTCAGATATTGTTATAATTCAGTTATGACCGGTGGACTGTTGTTCAAACACAACTTTTGATCTGGCTAAACTGTTTTCTTACACAACATCCTGTAAGGAGGGAAGCCAAGGCGACTGGTGAGCAAGAAAGGAGCCTGAGTTTCTCTCGAGCAAAGGACGGGCGGCTCCAACTCTAAAACAAAACGCGAATCATGGGAACACAGCACAGAAAGGGGAAGAGGAAAGCCCCAGAGCTGCGGGGACGCGAGGCCTGTGGGCACCTGACGTTTCCGTAACAGCAGTCGGAGACTCTAGAGGTGGGGGGCTCCAAGTCTTACCGACATCGTCTTACCAGCATCACCAGCTGACACCAGTGTACCTGGCGGCTGACTCACTCAGTCGTGCCCAACTCTTTGTGACCCCATGGACCGTAGCCCGCCAGGCTCCTCTGTCCATGGGATTCTCCAGGCAAGAGTACTGGAATGGGCTGCCATCCCCTTATCCAGGGGGCCTTCCCTGACCCAAAGATCAAACCCAGATCTTCTGCTTGGCAAGCGGATTCTTTACCAAGGGAGCCACCAGGAAGCCCGATAATTAGCGTGTGTGTGTGTGTATATATATGTGTGTATATATATATGCAAAATAAATACACATCCAAAAAGTGGCCAACTTAAGTTTCGCAGGCCAAAACCGTTCGCCTGTCACCCCGGCCTCTGGACCTGGAGTCTGCCCAGCAGCCTGGGCCCCGCGCCCCGGTCCTGCGGCAAGCCTTCATATTCCTGCTCCCTGACTGAGGCGCTGCTCCTTTAGCACCAGCCAGAACAAATCCCGGTGCCCCAGGAGGAACGGTCCAGACATAACCCCCGTCTGAAGACAGGCTGAAGTCTACAAATGCCCAAGTGAGAACTGCTAAGGTGTGCAGTCTCACCCCAAAGCTCCAGGTCACCATCTGAGCCCCATACAGACCCATAAAGACCAGCCTGACCCCAGGAGGTGCCCACGACCCCTTAGGATGCCATCCCAGGGCGTTGATCGCTGGATTTAAACAGCATCTGAGAGGACGCTGAGGGCAGGGCTTCATTTTCGCAGACACCGCGTCCGAGTTCTCTCCTGCCTGTCCTACGTCACCCCCTCACGACACTGCACACCCCTCCTTCTCACAAAGAAGCGTCCAGAGTAACCCCTCTTATCCAAATCCTCATGCCCTTGAGCCCTAGACATCCTCTCAGGTCCAAACACCAGGGTTCATCTCCAGAACTCACTTCATAGTCCCTGCCTCGTGGAGTCACAAGGCTGCTGAGGGACAGCACGCCCAGAGCCAGTGACCGGCGGCTCTCTCCCGTACGGTTAGCTGCTGTTTCATCCGTCTCACTTGCATCCAGTTCCCTAGGAAGCTGTCAAAGTATGTAGGGCGTACAATTCTCAGTCATCAACTCGGCCATGTAGTCTTAGAGCTGACAGCAAATTTTAATTGCGCTCCCATGTTTTACAGAAAGAAATCTGGGGCTGAGAAGGGTCGTCAGGCACATTCAGGAGGGAGCTGGTTCCCTCGCCGCCTTCCCCCTACCCTGGCCGCTGTCGGGCTATGTGGGCAGTTTCTGAGCCTCGGACACATTTCCCTCCAAGGTCGGGGTCCTCAGTCACGCCCTGGACCCCCGCAGCAGGAAGAGTGAGCCCACACTTTCTGGGACGTCGTGGCAGATGTCAGGGCTCCCCGCTGTGCAGCACGTGGCCTTGTGTTTGGGGGTGCTGCTCCTTCCCCTGTGATGGGCCATGAGTCTGCAGACCTGGAGTGACAGCCTCTCCCAGGAGGGGACACGGGGCACCTTGACCCCAAGAAGATGGGCTCCGTCACCTTGCCCGTGCCCGCACCCCGCATCAACAATTCCTGCACCGATGTGGCTAAGTCCCAGCAAAACCACTAGGGCAAAATACAGCTGAAGCCAACCAACGACTTCCTGGGAGCACATACAGGTTGGTTCACACCAGGTGATAGATTCAGAGAAGCTCAGAAATTATTAAAATAAATATGCAGGCACGGATGTGGAATCACCTTGAATCTCCACATTCAGAAAGAGAGCAACCAGATAGCAAAACCAAAGACCCACAATACTCACTATAAAAGTGAGAGACAGGCTTCCCTCTGACCTGCAGGCCCTGAGGGGGTGGGGAGGGGTCGGCTGGACATGAGCCCGGGATAAATCCACGGCAGCGACAGGGTCCTCCCTGAGACCGGACGAGCGGGACCTAAAGCAGCTCCCAGTGGGCAGAGATGGACGGCTTGGGTGCCAGGAGGCCAGCAGCGCGTGAAAACCCACCGATACGCTCCTCTCCACACGCTCCCGACCTCAGCAGGAACTTCACCGGTGGCCTCCGCAGGACGCTGGGAGCTGCCACTCGGCTTGAGAGCAGCGCGTCGCCCAGCGTCCCTGGTGGAAGGCACCAGGTGTGGGGACAGGGCCTCGGTCAGAGGCTCCAGGGAGAGCCCACAGCCCCGACCACCGCCTTTGGCCTCCTCACACTGCCGCCCCGTCAGAGCCCCCACCGAGAGCCCCGTCTCCTGGGACTGAGCTGCCCGGCCAAGCCTGAGGTCCTGACGTCCACTCCTCGGACGAGCGGAAGACACAGCGGCGCGCTGGGCGGCAAGGACACGCTGTCACGTGGATGGTGGGAGACGCCCAGGTCCTGGGCCGAGACTGCTGGACAGACTGACGGTCGGGGAGAGGGGGAGACGAGGGAGGAGACTCAGAGGCCAGGCGGCTCGAGGACTCGGCCTGGAGCGGGTGAGGCTGCGCCGTGGGGCTGCGGGAGGTGCCTTGGGCAGCAGAGTACAGGGACCCGGAGGCAGGCGGGCCTGGCAGGCTGGTTAGTAGGGGCTGGACCTGCTCGCCTCAGCTCTGCCTGCCGGAGCCAGCTCCCAGCAAGGCTCGCCTCAGCTCTGCCTGCACTTCCTTTGCTTCGTCCCCCTTGCCTGGAGCAACGCAGGGTCGGTCCGTCATGTCTGTAAAATGTTACTTTGTTTTTAATCTTTCTTATTTGCTCCGATTCACCTGAGATGCTCCCAGGCAGGGATGAAACCCACGTGTTGGCAAGCAGGTTCTTTACCACTGAGCCTGCAGGGAAGCGCTGGCAATGTGTTACTCCTTAATTGGCTTTTTAAGAGACATTATCCTGTATGCGAAGGGCTTACGAAACCATTTTCATTCCCACGATGAACCTGGGTTAAGTCAATTATTGGCAAAAAACCGTCTCAGTCTCTGAATACAATCTGCCCAGAAACAAATCAAGCTAGAAATGTGCTTTCACCTTTTTATTCCCTGCCCATAAGTATGTTTGGAGAGCTGCCCTTTCACCTTTTTATTCCCTCCCGACAAGTATGTTTGGAGAGCTGCCCAAGCCAGAAGCTGAACGGAGCCTCCAGGGAACAGGAGGGACATGTGCTGCCTGTCTGGCAGCACAGACCGACTTCACCCAGAACTGCCTGAAATACACAAAGAACCTCGAAGAGAAATACAGATGCGATGAGGCTGCAAGGGAGAGCGTCCTCATTAGGCCGGACAGCAGGAAGGGCCTTCCTGAGGCCGTGATGCTCACACTGTGTGCTGAGGGTGGGTAGGGGAGCCAGGTGGGGGTGGGCGTCAGGACGCAAGGGCGTGTGCCAGGCCCTGAGGTGGCGCGGGGTGGGGTTGACGGCCAACACAGGGACGATGAGAACCCGCTCTGGAGCACTTGTGTTTGAGACGCGAATGGGCCGTCTCGTGCTCTCCAGGCCAAGCCAGAATCTCTTCTGCGCATCTGATTATCAAACAAGCAAACCAAGCAAGAGACGCAACAGGCCGCCCTGGCGACCCAGAGCTGGCACAGAGGCCAACTCCGTCTGAGACGGGCTTTATTCGTAGGCTGAATCCAGAACCCTGCAAAGTGGAATCAGATCGCAAATCGAAATCAAGCGCTAAAGGACTCCCCTGGTGGTCCAGCGGTGAACAGTCGCCTTCCGACTCGGGGCCTAAGATCCCACCCGCTGCAGGTGACTAACCCGCGAGCCGCCGCAAACACCCAGCTCAGCCAAAAACAAGAAAGGCAGAGCTGCGCGACCCGCCCAGGACAAACGCAAACTCGCGTCAGACTCTTGGAAAGAAAAGCACAGCGCGGGACCCCAGAGCTCCAGTGTCACAGGGCACCCCACTTGCATCCTCAGCACACTCAGTGGCAAGAAGTCCTTTAACAGACGGGTCAGGTGAAGGTGAAACATGACTTGGATTCCGCCAGTTTCCTAAGGCACAATCCGAAATGCCCATCTTGATGGGATAAAAACATTTTCCTAAACCCTCCAAGTTCCGAATGTGAAGACTCAGAGGAGTCTGCCAGGACGGGCAGGGACCACGAGGAGGATGAAGATGTAAGCAAGCCACGTGGGGAGCCCCGTCACTGGGGGCGGGGCTGGGGCGGATGTCCCCCCACAGGAAGTACCCCGCAGGGACCAGATGCCCCCAGAGCTCGGCAGACGTAGGAAGGCAGTAACTTAACCACTTAAGACGGAGGCGGGGGCAGTACGGTGGTCCCGAGGACTCCCTTTGAGTCAGACTCCTAATGATGAGGACTAGCTGGCCTCCTGCTCGGCCCCACCACACTCGTACCAAAAGCAGAACAATAGAAGGGAAAGTGCTGAAAAGCACGGAGTTTAAAATGCTCACTCTATACAGAGCTTCATAATCAGCTACAACAATTTCCACGGTTTCTTTATTTTAAAAAATTAAGCTATCGCTCCATTAACTGAAACTGCTTTACAAAGAGTTGCTGAGACATCCTTGTCAGCCCAGGGGATAAGACTCTGCGCTTCCACTGTGGGATGCAGGGCTCGACCCCTGCTCAGGGAACTGAGATCCCGAATGCCTGACTGTGAGGCCAGCAAAAAGAGACTGCATTTTAAAATAATAAAAGAAAATGAAAGCGAAAACGGTTGCTCAAGGTTACAGTATGTTCTCACAATGAGACTGATTCAGACAACGGGCCTGGCGGACAAGCGCCGAGATTGAGAGCGACCGGTGCAGTCCAGGACTGATCGCCTTCCAAGAGGCCGCTGTGCTCTGAAGGGCCTGGGCTCTCACGTTCGGTGAGAATGATCACTAAAGGGGCTAAAACTGTCGCAGGTCGCTTTGTGCTGGTCATAATGCAGCTAGGACTTCTTTCAAAGCTTTTATTTACGGAGACTTGCAGACACACTCAAAGCTGGGTAAGGCAGGATAGAGGGCCCTCAGCCAGCATCTTTGGGCTTCCCTGTGGCTCAGACGGTAAAGAGCCCGCCCGCGATGCAGGAGACCCGGGTCCAATCCCAGGGTCGGGAAGATCCCCTGGAGAAGGGAATGGCTACCCACTCCTGTACTCTCCCCTGGAAAATTCCATGGACAGGCTACAGTCCACGGGGTCGCAAAAGAGTCAGACACGACTGGTATTTCTCACTTCCTGGCTGTATTCACCAGAAGCTCCCATAAGGAAGAGCTTGCCCTCATCAGTGATGCGTTCACCCTGAAGGGCATTCATCAGAAAGGGCCACAGAAGGCCTCCTTCTTTCTTTACCATGTCTTAGAGTAAAGGACTAAAGGACTGACATGCCAGCGCTCTCCCAAGCTGATCAACGAGATCTGATAATAATAATAGCAGTGGACTGGAGGTTTTCACGAGAGTATGTCATTTGGTCTCGTCATTCACCTCCTAAGCTCCGTCGTTCCGTCTGACGCCCATGGGCGCTGTTAAATAGGCTCTGAGTCCTCCAGCAGGAAGTCCCGGCCCTTCCCCTTCTCCTGTCCCAGGCTCCTCAGGACCCGTGGCCCATGACCCCAAGGAGCCCCGCTGCCCTGCGCCCACTGCTGCTTCTGGCCTTTTCTACAGCTAAATATGAGCAAAGACAGTGAAGTGAGAGCCGCTCAGTCATGTCCGACTCTTTGCGACCCCACGGCCTACACCATCCACGGAACTCTCCAGGCCAGGGTACTGCAGTGGGTAGCCTTTCCCTTCTCCAGGGGATCCTCCCAACCCAGGGATCGAACGCGGGTCTCCAGCATTGCAGGTGGATTCTTTACCAGCTGAGCCACCAGGGAAGCTCAAATATGAGGAAAACTGGGCTTTAAAGGGAAAACACAATCGTGAGTTCATAACAGAAGTGTCTGTTTCAGATTTACACACTAAGTTCACACTTAACCCCATTTGCTTTACACTTGCACCTCTTTCCTTGTGCTGCGAATGTTAGGGCTCACTCACACGTGCACAGATTGACACGGGAGCTGGAGAATCAATGAAAGGGGGGTGGCTTCCCTTCCTTTGAGCTACAGGCGAACAGCCTTACGGGCTCACATGGGAAAGGCACCCAACGCCTCACGAATTCCACATCAGATAGAGATCAAGAAACGGAAACAGTAACTAAGGAAGCATAAATAAAGGAGGAAATTGCTTCATATTCACTCGGCCTCCGAATCCCTCAGCAGTGTGATATCTGAACCGTCAGACGGAACACTCCCAGGTACAAAGTGTAAGGAAAATTCACTCACGTCATCGACTGCGTGGACCACTCCTCCAGACACGGAGCTGAGGGACAAAGCAACATTGAAGATACACATTACGATGGAACTCCGGCCGCCCCCATCTCTCAGACTTCGGGCTCGCGTCCGGCTCCCCCTCTTCCGGCCCCTGGCGTCCTGCATCTTGGTCTTGACTTTTCTATCCTTTCCTCACCTCCACCTCCCCTCCTTCCCTCTGGCCTTTTCTTGGCACCCTTTCCTCGCACACCTCCTCTCTGTTTGGTACTTTTGCACTCTAACTGTGCTGTGTGACACATACGTCTACATGTAAATGCCTCCTACACAGGCAGCCTGAGGTGAGGACCTTGGGGGTGACAGGCAGGAAAAAAGGCCTGCCGAGGTCTCTGCCCGCAGGAGCCCCAGTATCGGAGCGCAACCGAGAATCCAGAGAGGCGACCCGCGTCGGAGCTACAAGCGAGTAACCGTAAATGACAGAACATGAATCCCAGTTCGGGACGCCTCTTGGGAAGCTTTGCCAAGCTGAACAGCCCAGGCTGTCTGATAGTCTTCTGTGACGATGAGCCGTCCAGCGGCACATCGTGACACATACGTCTACATGTAAATGCCTCCTACACAGGCAGCCTGAGGTGAGGACCTTGGGGGTGACAGACAGGAAGAAAGGCCTGCCGAGGTCTCTGCCCACAGGAGCCCCAGTATCGGAGCGCAACCGAGAATCCAGAGGCGACCCGCGTCGGAGCTACAAGCGAGTAACCGTAAATGACAGAACATGAAGCCCAGTTCGGGATGCCTCTTGGGAAGCTTTGCCAAGCTGAACAGCCCAGGCTGTCTGATAGTCTTCTGTGACGATGAGCCGTCCAGCGGCACACCTGAGACGTGGCCGGAGCAGCTGAGAAGCTACGTGTCCAGATTACTTAACTTGAATTCATTTATCACAGGACCACGTGAGGCAGGAAGTGGCCCCGCCAGGCAGCACAGAAGCAGATTAGTAATGCGACGAGGCCATCTGCAAACACCCCCCAGAGCACGTTCACGGAGACACCGTGTTCCGGGACTGCTGGCTGCTGGACCGTGCTGCAGGACTAGACACTCCGCCACGACTTGCTTCACAGCACAGGACCGACCGAGGGCTTTCTACAGGCCCTCTAAAGCCAAGTGTCACACTGTAGCGCATGCAGAGAGGAGAGGGTGGACGGGCCTTTACAGAAGAAGGAAGTGCGGACAGGGTGCAGGGAGGGCCTGCGGTGAGCGCAGACACAGGGGCGGCGCGAGCGGCCACCGCGAGCCCTCGGGCGGGCCTGGCCCGAGATGGCGGGGCAGAGGACGCTGCGGGCTGAGCGGGACGTGGGCCAGGGGAGGCCCAGCGTCGGGAGCTGCTCTGACGGGCCACCCAGTGGAGACGTCCACCGGGTATGTGTTTCATCAGAGAAAGAAGGAAAAGTCAGGATGACGATTTTCAAGGAAGCGAATTTCAGGTAATTTGGTGTCAATCATCACCATGGACGCTTTCTCTCAGCTGGAAGTGCTGAGTCAGCGTTAACCACCCCCGATCTCTGAGGGGCCGCTGGGGGCAATCAGAGGGCAGGGACCAGCAAGAGCTGGCCTGCACCACTGAAGGCTGCCTGCCCGCCGGGGCAGCAGGGCCCCTACGACCCCTCTCTTTCCTGCTCAGACATTTTGGCCACGTTCAGGCACATTCCAGAGAGACTGCCAGCCGCTCACTCTCAGCCAGTCAGCTCCACCCAGAAAAGAGGGCCTCATCCAGAGACCAGAACACAGGAGGCAGGTGCCACTTCTGTGCTCTGTCCCTACACACACACACACGTGCACACACACAACACACACATGCAGACAACACACACGTGCATACAACACAGACAACACACACGTGTGTGCACACAAGTGCAGACAACACACACAACACATGTGCATATAATACACATGCACACAATACACATAGCACACATGTGTGCACACACAAATACATGTGTCCACACGTGTGCACATAACACACATACACACAACACACGTGCACATGATGCATGCCACATACATGTGCATACAATACACATGCACACAGCACAGTGCACACAACACACATACCACATACATGTGCACACACATAAATACACATGTCCACACGTGCACACAATACACATACACACAACACACAGGTGTGCACACAAACACACGTGTGCAGAGAACACACCACATGCGTGTGCACATAACACACCACATACATGTGTACACGCCACACACGTGTGCACACACATAAATGCACGTGCACACACACAACACACATGTGTGCACACAATACACACGTGCATACAATACACACGCACACAACACATACCACACGTGTGTGCACACACACAAATACACGCGTACACACACATGTGCACACAGCGTGAGGAAGCAGGTTACCTGTTCTGTGAGACCGGCTCCTGCGCCTCGTCATCGAAGGGCAGCAGAGGGCGGATCCGACAGTGGACTCTGATGTTGCCCTTCAGCTCCTGAACCAGGAGGAGGTTTCCTGTGAGCCTGGGAGCACGTGGAACCCAGGGACCATTTCCTCGCAGAGCATCTGCTGAGGACTCTGAGCGAGACATGAGTGCTGGACTCCCCACCAAGCCTCGGCGCGCGAGGAACCCGTCACCTCAAACTGTTTAACAGCTCACTCTTACATCTGCTCACGTGGCCGATGATTGCCACGGGGTTGTACACATCAAGACGCTGCCATGTAACCGCGCCCCGGGCTAATCTCTCAGGGGTTTGAGAAGGCTTCCGAGCGGCTCGTTACCCAGGCCCTCCCAGGGGTCGATGTGAAGAGACGACGCAGAAACAGACGAAGAATAAGCCCTGAACCTCCACCAGCACAGCCCGGGGGCCGCGCCTCCCCGCACAGCGGGGCTCAGAGCTGGGGCACTCGCTATCTCAGGAACTCACAGCAAGAGCGTGTTGAGCAAAGCCCCGTGGACGTGGCCACGTTTCCGCAGGGCTGTGCCTGGGTCCCTCCAACAGGGAGCTCCTGTCTCCCGGGTGAGCTCTGAGTCTCCGCCACACGCTTCTGCTGGAGCCTTGGACCCGCGGCCCTTTGATAACTTTGGGGCCACACGGAAGGGGCCCTTCCTCTCCCAGCTTGTTGGAAGCCCCGCTCCTGAGTCCCCCGGAAACCTCCCTGCCTGCCCACTCTGCCATCCCTCGCTGCTCCAGGGCATGTCCACCGTCCTCCTGACACGGCTGAGATCAACCTAGCCAGTCCGCGTCCTTCCTGAAGCATCGTGTCAGGGATGAGAAGCACGTCTCTAGGCAGAGGGAGATACTTCTCTACACTCGGAGGCCCTTCCGTCTACACCGCTGGGCAAACCACTAGCTTCCTTGGCAGCCACGGACACGAACGGCCAGCGCCCCGGACCCCGTGCCTCGGTGCCCAGGGGCTCTGGAGCCGCCCCTACTCCCCAGCCCCCAGCCTTTGGAGACAGTCCCAGAAAGCAGGAGACGTAGCTGCAGACGCGCCAGACGCCCACAAACACCCCAGGCCAGAAATCTGGACGCAGGGGAGAAGCCGCAACTTCTCAGGGAGCCATGCAGACCTGTGGGACCCAAGAGGCCTGGGGAGAGGTGGCTGCTAGACGAGGTGGGGGACGCCCGGAGGTGGCGGCTGAAGGGAGACCACCAGTGACCCGGGGGTTATCACAGCTGCGAGTGACAGGTGTGACCTCCCAGGGCAGGTGGGCAGCCAGAGCCAGGTCAGGGGAGTCTGGAGGCCAAGGGACAGCGACCTTGGGGAACTTGTCACCTGAGCTTGTGCTGCAGGTCGACCAGAGGGCCCGCCAGTAACGACAGCAATGGTGAGCTCTGAGTCTCCGCCACACGCTTCTGCTGGAGCCTTGGACCCGCGGCCCTTTGATAACTTTGGGGCCACACGGAAGGGGCCCTTCCTCTCCCAGCTTGTTGGAAGCCCCGCTCCTGAGTCCCCCGGAAACCTCCCTGCCTGCCCACTCTGCCATCCCTCGCTGCTCCAGGGCATGTCCACCGTCCTCCTGACACGGCTGAGATCAACCTAGCCAGTCCGCGTCCTTCCTGAAGCATCGTGTCAGGGATGAGAAGCACGTCTCTAGGCAGAGGGAGATACTTCTCTACACTCGGAGGCCCTTCCGTCTACACCGCTGGGCAAACCACTAGCTTCCTTGGCAGCCACGGACACGAACGGCCAGCGCCCCGGACCCCGTGCCTCGGTGCCCAGGGGCTCTGGAGCCGCCCCTACTCCCCAGCCCCCAGCCTTTGGAGACAGTCCCAGAAAGCAGGAGACGTAGCTGCAGACGCGCCAGATGCCCACAAACACCCCAGGCCAGAAATCTGGACGCAGGGGAGAAGCTGCAGCTTCTCAGGGAGCCATGCAGACCTGTGGGACCCAAGAGGCCTGGGGAGAGGCGGCTGCTAGACGAGGTGGGGGACGCCCGGAGGTGGCGGCTGAAGGGAGACCACCAGTGACCCGGGGGTTATCACAGCTGCGAGTGACAGGCGTGACCTCCCAGGGCAGGTGGGCAGCCAGAGCCAGGTCAGGGGAGTCTGGAGGCCAAGGGACAGCGACCTTGGGGAACTTGTCACCTGAGCTTGTGCTGCAGGTCGACCAGAGGGCCCGCCAGTAACGACAGCAACGGCGGCTCAGAGGGTGGGGAGCCGTCGGCCCTAACAAGCTGGTCTGCCTAGATACAGACCTTGGCCCAGCCAGGCGGCGCTGTCGCTGGTGAGGGCCACACCTGGTCCCCACACCAAGTGCCCAGCGTTTCGGGGACAGGCCAGGTGCGGTCTGCTGAAATATTGTGCTGTTCAACCTGTCTGCGATCAATTCCTTCAAGCGTCATCAGCCTGCCTGTCACACGTAATTAGGGCCCAGAGTCCGGGTCTGGGCAGAGGCCGGAGCACATCCCCAGGGCCTTGCCCAGCTGTTACCTCTGCTCAGACACTGGCTGGGTGGACAAGAGCTGGCGAGGAGGCAGGGCCCGCCGCCTGTGCCCCCAAGTGTCTCAGAGGCGGCTCAGGCTTTACTGGGCTCCTGTCCTGCGTGGGGGTCTCCGCCTCTGCAAACTGCTCCCCGACCCACGCCTGCCAGTCCACCCAAAGGCCCCCCAGGTGCTGGGCGGGCACCTCCCGCCACCGCGTCGCCCAGCCTGGCCTGGGGGGCCCCAGCCCTGCCCCGGGGAGGCGGCGGCCCGGGGGCACAGGGACCCCGTCCCACGCTGCCCCGCTTGCCAGGGTTGGGTGGAGGGCCACCCACCGCCAGGGCCTCCTGCAGCCGCCGCCGCTCCTTCAGCTCACGCCGCCAGCGCTCAGCCATGTCCCGCAGAGACTGCTCCAGACGCCCCGCCTCTGCTGGCCAGGCCGCTGCAAAGGAGGCCACCCTGTCGGAGCAGCTCAGGAGGGCCTGGCCCCTTCCACCAGCCCTGCACCCAGCGCGCTGCAGGCCGGGCCCTCTGCAGCCAGGGCACCTGAAATACAGCCTGTGCCAGCCGCAGGGAAGGCCCTGGGTCTCAGGACAG
>SJYR01000165.1:905565-925979 GCA_006410655.1 Kobus ellipsiprymnus | reverse complement strand
GTAGGTGGGTTCCTGGGGTGCCATGGTGGGGTGGAGGGCACTAGGTGGGTTTCTGGGCCACCATGGTGGGGCAGGGGCCACAAGGGGGTTTCTGGGGCACCATGGTGGGGGCCCTTACACAGAGTGCCCTGTTTAGCCACAGGTTAAGGTCAAGAGGTCAAGCGGTCACCCAGAGAGCAGGGACTCAGCCTTGCCTGCAAGCTGGCAGGCCCCCAGCACTGAGGGGGCTGGACTCCCAGGCCCCAGGCGGGCTGCTCGAGGCATCTTCGGTCAGGGTCCGTCTTACCCGGCAGAGCCTCGCGGTGGAGCTGGGCCGTCTGGACGGCCTGCACTATCTCAGAGAGACAGCCCCGATGCTCCTCCCGGTATCTCTGGAGAAGCTCCCAAGAAAAGGACTGAAGCGCCTCCATCTCTTGTTTCAGCTTCTGCAAAACGAGGACCCACACGACTAATATGACGGGCATGGCTTCTGCTCATGGCAGCACACGCACAGGACTTCCTCAGGGTGAGGACCCAGCCCACCCCGGCACGACCACACAGGGGCGATCACGACCCAGATCTGTTCAAGCCGACGCCCTCAGCCCCAGACCCAGGCACGCTCGCCGGCACACAGACATGCCCTGCTCCCTCTCAGCACTGAGCCCAGACCTGGGGTCTGCACTTCAGAAAGCAGCCTGGGGGGCGACACACTTACACAGCTGAAGTACTTAAGAAAACCAGGTCTCTCACCAGCTTCCTTGGGAAGCGCAGCCCGTGGCCCGGTGGAGAGCTCACCCGCAACGTTTTTCCGCCTGCTGTTTATTTCCTGCGACTGGGGCTCCCCTCCCGGGAACAAAGCTCTAATCTACTCCCCAGACCGGAGAACAATGCCCGCCTGGGTTATAAATGTGCGCAGCGGAATTCCAGGCACACAAACACTGGATTCCAGAGCCCCGGGAACAATGCAACAGCCCATCTAAACAGCATCCTCCACGTAAAGTGCGCTCTTTCTCTCTGAAGTAACTTGGAGGTATGTTGGCTCGAAGACCGGTCCATGAGACGAAAGAACGGAGATGCTGCTCTTTAGCACCAAACACGTAACTCATGGAGCCCAGCTGAACTGAAGTACGTGTTCTTTGCCCCTTTCGTTAAGCCTTTTCTGGCTATCAAGTGGAGACCGTTTCAGTGTGTTTAGGAAACATTTTCATAAAACATCAAAACTAAATTGAATTAAATTATTTTTACTTTATGGAACGCAGATAAATTATATACTTCAGTGATGGATAGATTAAGTTTACCCAGTTAGAAGAGAATGAAGAATTAATTCCATACAAACCCATTCTAAATAAACTAATGCAGTTCATGCTGGGTCGGAGGGGAACCACTCCAAGGGCAACTTAATCCTACTAACAGATGGTGCTTCCATTGTGGCAATGATGGTCTTTTCCTTCTAATCTTCGCCCAGGCCACACTGTTTGTAACAAAGGTGAGAAAGGCTCGAGAGGCGCCCACCTTAAGAGCTGCCGGTGGACTATGTGCCTGCGCCTCCCAGCTCCTGCCAGGAGCCACGGTGCTTTTCAAGGAGGCTCTCCCGTGGATAATCTGCTATACGAACGCCATTTAATCAGATGTGTACGAGCCAGTTTTGTAGCGTTTGACACGAAGCGTAGGTGAGAGCAACTGTGACGCACAAAACTCCACAGCACTTCACCTCGCGGCCAGGCTGCGTTTCCTTCCCGTCTCTGCACGAGGCCTCGTCCTGCTCTGAGGTTTAGCCTCCTCCTTAGTTTCGGAAAGCAGGACGCCCACAGTGACCTCTGTCTGCCACTGATTACGAAAACGGGAGTCGCCTGTAATGGAAAGTCCACACACACACCCTGCGGGGCTTTGCTCCCTAAAATGAAGGCTTCTCGTAACTCCACGAGAGTGGATCGTCGGGCTTCCCTGCCAGCTCAGCGGCAGGGAATCCACCTGCCAGGGCAGGAGACAAGGGCTCGATGCCTGCTGGGGAGGACCCCACACGCCGCAGGGCAGCAGCGTCCGTGCGCCACGGCTGCGAGCCTGTCCTCTAGGGTCCGGGAGCTGCATCTGCTGGGCCCGGGAGCCGCAGCCACTGAGGCTGGCGCGCCCAGAGCGTGCGTCCGCAGCAAGAGAGGCCGCCGCAGCGAGGAGCCCGCGCGCTGCATCTAGAGTCTGCCGCGGCGTGGACTCCGGCGCGAGCCGCTGGTGGGGAGGCCCAGAGGCTCCCACAGTCTCTAGTCGGGGAGGGCCCACTTGGTGCAACTGGAGAAAAGGCTGAACAGCAACTAAGACCCAACACAGACAAAAGCAAACAGAAAGTTGTTTAAAAAGAGTAGATCCACCGTGATTGATCACAGTGGAAAGGAACATTTATGCGTATGTGAGTGAATCGCTTCTCTGTACAGCAGAGACTAACACGACACTGTCGACTAAACTCCCGTAAGATAAACGCTGCTGCTGCTGAGTCGCTTCAGTCGTGTCTGACTCTGTGCAACCCCAGGGACAGCCGCCCACCAGGCTCCCCCGCCCCTGGGACTCTCCAGGCAAGAACACTGGAGTGGGTTGCCATCTCCTTCTCCAATGCATGAAACTGAAAAGGGAAAGGGAAAGCAGAGCACATCTATTTCGATCCGCACGACTTACACAATTCCCCAGAAAATAACCACTCTCCCGAATGAACACAAACGCTCCTCCCGCGAGTGAAGACGGACCCCAGGGAGTCCTCACCTGGGCAGCGCGGCAGAGCCGGGTCAGGGCGGAGAGAGAGTGTCCTCGCCGGGGCATCTGCTCCCCGAGAAGCGCATGCGTCTCTGCCCTGCGGTCCCTTCCGGTCACTTCCCAGGACTGTGGCCCAGAAGAGAGGAAAAGACAACTAACAGTGTTGGGACAGACACAGGGGCCTTTTCTCTGAGGGAGACGCTTCCTGATTGTCCATAGGGTGCCCACCTGCCTACCAGGAGCCGCCGCCCAGGCCAAGGGCAAGCTCAGGGGCCACAGAGCATCAGTTCAGTCGCTCAGTCGTGTCCGACTCTTTGGGACCCCCTGGACTGTGGCACACCAGGCTTCCCTGTCCATCACCAGCTCCCGGAGCTTGCTCACACTCACGTCCATCGAGTCAGTGATGCCATCCAGCCATCTCATCCTCTGCGTCCCCTTCTCCTCCTGCCCTCACTCTTTCCCAGCATCAGGGTCTTTTCATGAGTCAGCTCTTCACATCAGGTGGCCAAAGCTTCAGTCCTTCCAATGAATACTCAGGACTGATCTCTTTTAGGATGGACTGGTTGGATCTCCTTGCAGTCCAAGGGACTCTCAAGAGTCTTCTCCAAAATCACAGTTCGAAGGAATCAGTTCTTTGGCGCTCAGCTTTCTTTGTGGTCCAGCTCTCACATCCGTAACTGACTGCTGGAAAAACCATAGCCTTGACTAGACGGACCTTTGTAGGGAAAGTAGTGTCTCTGCTTTTTAATACACTGTTGAGGTTTGTCACTGCTTTTCTTCAAGGAGCAAGCGTCTTTTAATTTCATGGCTGCAGTCACTGCAAAACTGCAGTGATTTTGGAGCCCAAGAAAACAAAGTCTGTCACTGTTTCCATTGTTCCCCCATGGATTTGCCACAAAGTGGTGGCTCGGGCCACCAAAACAAGCTTGCAAGGACCAGGCTGGGCGAGCAGGGCCCAGGTCAGCGCTGCTTCAGGGGCAGGGCGGGCACAGCGGGAGCAGAGTTTGGAAGGCACTGGAGTGAGGGGAGCAACCCACGGCTGGGGGCACAGCGGAGGGCCCAGAGGCCCCCGCCGTCTCCAGAGGGGGAGGGGCCCGCGGGGCGACTCCCCGGCGGAGCCACGTCGCGGAGGGCTTGCAGCCCAGGCGCACATTCTGGAAGCTCACGTGGCGCTGCAGGAAGGACAGCGAGGAAGGGGACAAGGTGCTCAGGCTGCGGACAACGGGCCCTCTCGGTCTGGATGTCAGAGCATCATCGTGGGAACAGCGATGGGTCACTCTCAGGATGGGACGGAAACGCAGGCTCCAGCCTGAGCCGCTGGCAAGGAGGTGCGGTGAGGCCCCAGACGCAGCCAGCCAGCTTGGGTTTTCCTTCGTCCCATTTGACTCCCGTAGGGCTTCTCTAGGTGTTTGCGCTCTCACGAGCCAGCAGGCGCTGCAAAGGCTTTCTGCAGAACAGCAAGCACACGTCCCCACAGCGAGAGCGCGTGGTTAAACCACCCATGGCCCCGTTTTATCACGCGCCCGGGACACAGACACGCAGCTCAGAAGCCACACGAGAAGGGGGTGCGCGCTCACTTCATCAGCGGGAACCGCTGCTCATCTTCCGGGGGCGGGCAGAGGAGACGGCTGGGGGTCCGGTGGGGCCTCCTGGGGAGGACACAGGCCCGTCCTGTCCGGAGAGTGTGTGCTGGGGGCCCGCACCCGGCTGGTGGGACGCCGGCCTCCGGGCAGGGGCGCAGGGCACACTGGAGGTAATGCCAGCTGCAGGGGGCGCCAGGACAGAGGCCCCGAGGCATGTGCTTGGAAGAGGGCACATGGGCCCCAGAGGCGGGGCAAGGACTGAGGGAGGGCGAGACCAGATGCTGAGCCCCGGGCAGAGGTGAACCGCCCAGGGGACGGGGCTCGGCGGCTGAGCAGCCGGTCTCACAGGAAGGGCAGCCCTGCCCGGGGCACCAGGGGACACAGCCGACACAGGCGTCAGACCCTGGAGGGGAGGAAGCCCCCACTGAAACCAGAGGCCAGCGCCCCTGCCAGGACGAGGGGCCACGTGGCAGCCGCTGGAGGAACAGAGGCTGGGGAAGAGGGGAGGAGGTTTCGGATGTTTCTCAGGGAGGGCAAGCCCCGGGGAGAGAGAGAGAACCAGGAGTCAGGCTGGATGAAGATCAGCACGAACACACAGGGCCCCTCGGGCAAAGGACACGGGGCTCATTCAGGTGACTGCGAAATGAACACAGGAGTGTGTTAATCCTGGGATGGCCGCAGCCCTACCATTGGGACAACAGCTGTCTCAGCCTGCAAGGCAGGGGTTGAGAACGAGAACTCCGTTTCGTGGCAGGGTCCTTGAGTGCTGGACACACCGGCGCAGACACACACAGTCTGCTCCCCCCGAGGCCGGGGGCTGAGCCAATGGTGTCGGATGCCGTGAGGGCATGGGGGGTGTGGCTGAGACTTTTCTGTCAATTCTCAGAAAAGAATACAGGGACTTATAAACGCTCGAAATTTTACAGGCTCTGACATTCTATGTCTAATGATCTCACATGTAAAACAAGCAAGAAAAATTGTCTCAATGACAAATTAGAAAAACGGTTGGCATTCTGAAGCTCCCCCTCTGGTGGAACAAACTGGTCCTGGAGAAGACCCTTGAGAGTCCCTTGGACTGCAAGGAGATCCAACCAGTCCATCCTAAAGGAGATCAGTCCTGAATAGTCATTGGGAGGACTGATGCTGAAGCTGAAACTCCAATACTTTGGCCACCTGATGCAAAGAGCTGACTCATTGGAAAAGACCCTGATGCTGGGAAAGACTGAAGGTGGGAGAAGGGGCGGCTGAGGATGAGATGGTTGGATGGCATCACTGACTTGATGGGAGTTGGTGATGGTCAGGGAGGCCTGGCGTGCTGCAGTCCATGGGGTCGCAAGGAGTCAGACACGCCTGAGCGACCGCAGACAGCAACCTGCGCTGATGGTGCTGACACACGTGGAAACCCCAAGCCCGAGCTGCAAGTTCATTCTCAGGTGTGAGCGGCCACGGCCACGAGGGACTCCAGGCAGAGTAACCCAGCGGGGCAGCCTGAGTAGGGACGATGAGGCTGGGGAAATGCCGCAGAACGGGCTCAGGGTGTCACCTTCCATCAGTTCAGGCCGGCTGGTGGCAGAGAAGCCTGCGAGTGTGCTCGGAAGCACCAGAAAATCACAGACTTGAAGGCGAGCTGACGAATTAACGTGCGCTTTGTTTAAATCTAGTGTGACCAGCCCTAAAGTAACAGGCAGTTTTAGCGTGACTACATTTTTTCAGTGAGACAGGTTATCTGCGGGGAGCCAGGAGCCTGAGGCTTGCTTCCCCCGGGGATGCTCAGGGGGGCCCTCCAGGGAGCAGGAGTGATTCAGTGGGGGTGTGCCGGTTTTCTGCTGCAGCTGTAACAACACACCACAAGCTGGGAGGCTGGACTGCGCGAGTGTTTTCTCTCCCGTCCTGAGGCCAGACTTCCAAGACCCAGGGCAGAGCCGCGTGCCCTCTGAGGCCCAGGGGGGCCCTCCCCTTCCACTGGTCCTGATGTCGCCAGGCCCCCCTTCTCGAGTCTTAAACATTTCCCTTCTTTGTCCTCCGTCACCGCACCGCTGCCTCCATCCTACAAAGACTCGCAGGAAGGCACCGAGGCCCCCAGATAACCCAGGGTCAGCCCCACCCCAAATTCAATCCCGTCTGCAGAGGTCTTATCCCTGGTCAAGGTCACATCCACAGCGTCTGGAATTAGGAGGGAACGGACATCTCTGGGGGCCACTTTTCAGCTGACCAAAGGCGGCCACGGCCAGTCACTTAGGAATGAGCAAAGCGGGATCCCCCAGCGTTCCCCGTCTGTCAAAGTGAAGGGCAGCTCTGCGAGAGAAGTTGGGGTAAGGGAGGCAGATGGCGTGGGTAGAACCACACACAGGACCGTCCTTGGGGCCGAAGGGAGAGGCCCCCAGCTGACTGCGGGGGCGGGATTGTAGCCGTGAGCCTACTGAACACCAGCCCATACAGTTCACCCGAGTGAATGTCTGGACCTGAATGAGTCCTCAATAAAGCTGGCTTTAAAAGCACAGGCACCTTGCTAATTTATTACTCCCTAAATATTCATGGAGAAGGAAATGGCACCCCACTCCAGTATTCTTGCCTGGAAAATCCCATGGACAGAGGAGCCCGCTTGGCTACAGTCCATGGGGTCGCAGAGAGTCGGACATGACTGAGCAACTTCAGTTCACTTCAAATATTCATGAGCACAGAGATAACAGGAAGTCAGACCTACAGATGGTTCAGCATAAGATACTTTAAGGGTCCTCGCTGGGGGAAGAAGAGCATCTCAACGCTTTCTTCTGCAGAGCCTGAAACAAGTCTGGACGCTGAGTCACCACATCCCGGTCGTAAGGCATCTCAACCCCGAGACACGAAGAAGTATTACCTCCGCCAGTTTCAGGTGAAGAAGAGCATTCTCCGTTTCCAGCTCAACTGTTCTCTCCTCTTTGGCCTACAACCAAGGATCCAGAAAGCAAAACGACCAGCATCAGTGAAATTCACCAGCAGCTGCCTCCACTCCCAGAATGATGACTTACAAGGGTGCAAGCTCTCGGCCGGCAAGGGAGGGAGCAGGCAGCCGCAGCAGGCTGGAGGGCCACCTGGGGCCCCGATGGACCCCCAGGCCCTTGTCTTCGACCCCGGGGCCTAGGTGAGAGCCCCAGACCAGCGGCTAGGGGCTTGCGAGAAAACCAGAATCTGGGACGCTCCCATCCCAAGTGGACCTGGGTCTGCATTTCAGTAAGTTCCCTAGGTCACGGTGGGCACATGCAAGTTGGAAAGGCAGGGCTCCATAGACCCTGCTCATCAAAACCCACTGCTTCTTTCCTTTTATTCACTTACTCAAAATACACTTGTTAGAAGTCTATTGTGTGCCAGGGGACCTTCCAGGGGCTGTGGAGTCAGCACCCTCGTCAGGTAACTCACACCCGTAGATGGAGCCGGTGAGTGGAGAGAGTATCAGCTCCGCTGGAACTGAAACAGGCAATGCGAGCTCGGACAGGCCACTCCCTGGAGGCGGGCGGGTGGGGGGGCAGCCCGTGCACAGGCCATGTGGCAGGAGTGAGCTTAGCAGGTGGAGGCACAGGGAAGGCCGGTCAGCCTGGGCATGGCAGCGAGGGTTCCCTGAGCCCGGGAGGGAGGCGCGAGCAGGCAGGAAGGAGCTGCAGAGTTCAGTATTAGCCACGCACGGATGCTGAGAGGGCCAGCTCCTGGGGGCCTGGGGGAGAGGACGGCGCCAGCTCCCAGGAAGGCGGGCTCAGGCGGGGCCCTCCCGCTGGGGAGCCCTCCTTCCCCCAGGCTTTGATGAGCGGCTCACAAGGAACCCGGTCAGTTCAGGACATGCTCTTTGTGACTGCTGAGAAAACCCGAAACCTGGAGCCACCTAGATTTCTGTTATCCAACGCAGTCAATTTTAATTTCCTCTTAAAAAATAACGCCTCAAATATTTCCCTGAGAGTCCGCTGAATCCTAAGATCCCCCAGCTCTTACCTTGACAGGTGCAATGGTCAGCGCCTGCCCCAGCCACAGCTGTCCCGAGCTGAGCTCACCCCCCTCGCCAGCTGAGGGGATGACTCAGAGACTCTAAGCACATTCACAGCTGTGCGACCATCGCCGAACCTGACTTCAGAGTCTGTTCACCACCCCCAAAGGCAGCCCACACCATCACCCCCGACTCGCTTCCAGCTCCTGCATGTCCGCCAGTTCTGGACCTGTAACTAGACGGAACCACACGATACGGGGTCCTCTGCGACAGGCTTCCTCCCCTCGGCACACGTGTTTAAGGCATAACCGCATCGTGGCATGTTTCAGCATCTGGTTTCTTTATTGCCTGACACTGTCCCATTGTTCGGAGGGGCCACACCTGTCCCCTCACCAGCTGAGAGCCAGGGGGCAGCCGCCCCTCTCTGGCTGTGATGAGCGGGGCTGCTCTGAGAGTCCCTCCCTTCGCTGAGGACACGCTCCTCACGCTTGGGCGTGCCCTCGGACTGGCACTGCACAGAGGACCCATCTGCGCCGGTGGAGGAAACGCCGGGCTGCATTCATTTCACACCCCCACCAGCAGCGTGTGCGAGCTCTGGCTCCTCCGGCCGCCCAGCTCCCCTCCGTCTCTCTGACGACAGCCCTCCAGGGAGTGTGCGGCGGCACCTTGCTAGGGTCTGGCCTGGATGTGCCTGGTGGCTGGTGGCCCCGAGCACTGTTGCAGAGGGCAAGGCTTACCCACCCTCTGGGGGCAAATTCCCTCCAGAACACCTTTGTGTTTGTGGCTATCTTTGCTGATGCCACTCACCGCTGTGGAGTATAAACACCACTGACTTCTGTGTACTGACCACGTATCGCACCACCTTGCTGGGCTCATCTTGTTCAGTTGCAAAGCCGTGTCCGACTCTTTGTGACCCCATGGTCTGCAGCATGCCAGGCTTTCCTGTCCTTCACTATCTCCTAGAGCTTGCTTAAACTCATGTCCATCGAGTCGGTGATGCCATCCAACCATCTCATCCTCTGTCATCTCCTTCTCTTCCCACCTTCAATCTTTCCCAGCATCAGGGACTTTTCCAATGGGTCAGTTCTTTGCATCAGGTGGCCACAGTATTGGAGCTTCAGCTTCAGCCTCAGTCCTTCCAATGAACACCCAGGACTGATCTCCTTTAGGATGGACTGGTTGGATCTCCTTGCAGTCCAAGGGACTCTCAAGAGTCTTCTCCAGCACTACAATTTGAAAGCATCAATTCTTTGGGTCTTAGTTTTCTTTATGGTCCAACTCACATCCCTAAATGACTACTGGAAAAACCACAGCTGACCTCACTTTTTAGTGCTAACAGTTTTTTAGGTGTTTTTTTGGGGGGGCGGGGGAGGTGTGGATTCCTTCTGTGTATGAGATCGTGTCATGTACGAACAGTCTTCTTTCCTGATCCACATAAGCCCCCCTCCCCCCCCATTATCTCATCTAATCATCGTGACTAACGCTGCCAGGACGAGACTGGACACAAGCGGGGGCAACGAGCTCCTCCCTCTCGCTCATCTTTAAGGACAAGGACTGATGGCCGCTGTGGGCTTGCACGGGTGCCCTTTATCAGGTGGATGGATTCCTCTCTGTTCCTAGAGGGCTGAGAGCTTTTTCATGAAGGGGAGTTGAATATTGTCAAATCCTTTGTTCTGGGTTGATTGAAATAGGGATAGAGGCTTTGGCCTTTATTCTAGTGATGTGGTTTATTACACTAACTGATTTTTGCTGCTAGACCAACTTTGCATTTGGGGGATAAATCCAGTTGCAGTTTAGTGATGATGTAGAGCCCTTTATGTGTCCTGCTGGGTTCAGTTTGCCAGTGTTTGTTAAAGTTTCAATCTAGATTCGTAAGAGACTCTGCTCTGAGGCTCCTTGAGGTACTTCTGTGCAGTTCTGCTGTCAGCCTGATTCTGTCCTCACGCAGCGGGAAGCGTCCCTTCCTCTTTTATTTTTTGGAAGTTTGTGAAAGACTGGGGTTAGCTCCTCTGTAAATTTTTGGTAGAAATTGCCAGTGATGCCATCTGGGCCTGGGCTTTACTCTGTGAGGGCTTTTTTCATTTATTAATTTCTTCACTTCTTCCAGTTCTGTTGACATTTTCTAGTTCTTCTCGAATCAGCTTCAGCAGTTTCGTCTTAGAGCATTTGATCATTTCATCCCAGGCATCTAATCAGTCCGCAGTGCTTCTCAGTGTTTTTGTATAATCCTTTTTATCTCTGCAAGGTTGGCAGTCAAGCCCTCTTTTATTCTTCATTTTATTAACTTGAGTCTTCCCTCCGTCAAGCTAAAGTCTTGTCAATTTTGTTCATCTGTTCAAGGAGCCAGCTTCGGGTTTTGATGATTCTCTCTATAGCTTTCCTTCTGTCTATTCCTCTTTTCTCTGTTCTAATCTTTAGCGTTTCCGTCCTTCTGCTGGGTTGGGTCTCATTTTCTTTATCCAGTGTCCTGAGGTGAGGTGAGGTCATTGGCACGAGATCTACCTCCTTTTTGAAATATAGGCGCTTAAATGAACTTCCTTTTAAGACCCGCTTTGGCTGCATCCCATACATTTTGGTGTGTGGAGCCTTGATTTTCAGGCCTCTCAAAATATCTCCTAATCTCTTTTTGGATCTCTTCTTTAAATTGTTGGTTATTTAGAAGGTGTTTTTAATTTTTACATATTTGTGAATTTATCAAAGTCCTGTCATTAATTCCTGCTTCCCTCTATTGCAATATGATAACATATTGTATCTGATTACTGCCCGTTTCACTGCCTTGCATGCCACCAGTCTGGGGCCCACCATGCCCGCCACACAGCCCCACTAAGGTCATCCCCAGGGCAGGTCGTTCCTCAACCCCGGACCCCACTCGCATCTCCCCAGGACTTGGTTCTACCTGCTCCGAGGAGACAGCGCCGGGCCCAGGGGAGGCGCACAGCGGCTGGACCAGAACGGCCGACTGCACCCTGGAGCCGCGTCAGTTCCTTTCCGAGCTGACTTTTACTTTGTGAGTATGAATTTAACTCAGATGACCATTATATCTACCACTGTGGGCAAGAATTAGAAGAAATAAAGTAGCCCTCACAGTCAACAAGAGTCCGAAATGCAGTACTTGGGTGTAATCTCAAAAATGAGAGGATGATCTGTTTGTTTCCAAGGGAAACCATTCAATATCCAACTCTATGCCCCAACCAGTAATGCTGAAGAAGCTGAAGTTGAACGGTTTTATGAAGACCAACAAGACCTTCTAGAACTAACACCCAAAAAAAGATGTCCTTTTCATTATAGGAGACTGGAATGCAAAAGTAGGAAGTCAAGCGATACCTGGGGTAACAGGCAAGTTTGGCCTTGGAGGACAAAACAAAGCAGGGCAAAGGCTAAGAGTTTTGCCAAGACAACTCACTGGTCATAGCAAACACCTTCTTCCAGCAACACAAGAGACAACTCTACATGTGGACCTCACCGGATGACCAATACTGAAATCAGACTGATTATATTCTTTGTAGCTGAAGATGGAGAAGCTCTATACAGTCAGCAAAAACAAGACTGAGAGCTGACTGTGGCTCAGATCATGAACTCAGTAAAGTAAGTGAAGTCGCTCAGTTGTGTCCGACTCTTTGCGACCCCATGGACTGTAGCCCACCAGGCTCCTCTGTCCATGGGATTCTCCAGGCAAGAGTACTGGAGCGGATTCCCATTTCCTTCTCCAGGGGATCTTCCAGACCCAGGGATCAAACCCAGGTCTCCCACATTGTTGACAGACGCTTAACCATCTGAGCCACCAATTACTTAAGGAGAAGTAATTAAGGAGAGATAAGGAGGGCTGAGCTAAGGAGAGCTATGGACAGCTTAGCTAAGGAAAGCTAAGCTAATGAAAGGAGAGCTGGGTTAAGCAGAGCCAAGCTCAGGAGCAGAACCAAGCTCAGGGAGCTAGGAGGGTGAGCTTAGGGGAGCTGATTATTAACTCAGTAAGGAGCTCAAAATTTAGACTTAAGTTGAAGAAAGTAGGGAAAACCACTAGGCCATTCAGGTATGACCTAAATCAAATCCCTCAATCGTGGAAGTGACACATAGATTCAAGGGATTAGATCTGATAGACAGAATGCCTGAAGAAATATGGACGGAGGTTCCTGACATTGCACAGGAGGCAGGGATCAAGACCATCCCAATGAAAAAGAAATGCAAAAAGGCAAAATGGTTGTCTGAGGAGGCCTTACAAATAGCTGAGAAAAGAAGAGAAGTGAAAGGCAAAGGAGAAAAGGAAAGATATATGCATCTGAATGCAGAGTTCCAAAGAATAGTAAGGAGAGATAAGAAAGCCTTCCTAAGTGATCAGTGAAAAGAAACAGAGGAAAACAATAGAATGGGAAAGACTAGAGATCTCTTCAAGAAAATTAGAGATACCAAGGGAACATTTCATGCAAAGATGGGCTCAGTAAAGGACAGAAATGGTATGGACCTAACAGAAGCAGAAGATATTAAGAAGAGGTGGCAAGAATATACAGAAGAGCTCTACAAAAAAGATCTCAGTGACCCAGAAAACCACGATGGTGTGATCACTCACCTAGAGCCAGACATCCTGGAATGTGAAGTCAAGAGGGCCTTAGAAAGCATCACTACAAACAAAGCTAGTAGAGGTGATGGAATTCCAGTTGAGCTATTTCAAATCCCAAAAGATGCTGTGAAAGTGCTGCACTCAACATGCCAGGAAATTTGGAAAACTCAGCAGTGGCCACAGAACTGGAAAAGGTCAGTTTTCATTCCAATCCCAAAGAAAGGCAATGCCAAAGGATGCTCAAACTACTGCGCACTTGCACTCATCTCACACGCTAGTAAAGTAATGCTCAAAATTCTCCAAGCCTGACTTCAACAGTACGTGAACAGAACTTACAGATGTTCAAGCTGGATTTAGAAAAGGGACAGCATATTTAAAAAAAGACATGTTACTTTGCCGACAAAGGTCTGTCTAGTCAAAGCTATTGTTTTTCCAGTGGTCATATATGGATGTGAAAGTTAGACCATAAAGAAAGCTGAGTGCTGCAGAATTGATGCTTTTGAACTGTGGTGTTGGAGAAGACTGTTGAAAGTCCCTTGGACTGCAAGGAGGTCCAACCAGTCCATCCTAAAGGAGATCAGTCCTGGGTGTTCATTGGAAGGACTGATGCTGAAGCTGAAACTCCAATACTTTGGCCACCTGATGTGAAGAACTGACTCATATGAAAAGACCCTGATGGTGGGAAAGATTGAAGGCAGGAGGAGAAGGGGACGACAGAGGATGAGATGGCTGGATGGCATCACCGACTCGATGGACATGCGTTTGAGCAAGCTCCCGGAGTTACTGATGGACAGGGAGGCCTGGCGTGCTGCAGTCCTTCAACCCTGAATATTCATTGGAAGGACTGATGCTGAAGCTGAAGCTCTAGTACTTTGGCCACCTGATGTGAAGAGCTGATCATTGGAAAAGACTCTGATGCTGGTAAAGATTGAAGGCAAAAGGAGAAACAGGTGGCAGAGGATGAGATGGTTAGATAGCATCACTGATTCAGTGGACATGGATTTGAGCAAACTCTGGGAGATAGTGGAGGACAGGGAATCCTGGTGTGCTACAGTCCATGGGGTCGCAAAGAGTCGGACATGACTTAGTGATTGAATAACAGCAACAACCATATAATGTCCTCAACTACCATTTGATGACCTGTAGTCAGCGTGTGTGCATGTGTGCGTGTACAGACTTGGGTTCAATCCCTGGCCTGGGAACTAAGATCCCAGATGCTGAGGGGCGACTGTGCCTGTGTACCACAACTGCGGAGCCTGCACTCTGCAATTACTGAGGCCTGCATGCCCTAGAGCCTGTGCCCCTCAATAAGGGGAGCCACCACCACCAGAGGCCCAAGCACTGCCACTAGAGAGTGGTCCTCATATATTAAATTTTTAAAAATTTATTTATTCATTGATCGCTGCCCTGGGTCTTCATTGCTGCGTGAGGGCTTCCTCCAGTTGTGGCCAGTGGGGACTGCTCTCTAGTGGCAGTGCTTGGGCCTCTGGCGGCGGTGGCTCCCCTTATTGTGGGGCACCGGCTCTAGGGTGTGCAGGCCTCAGTAATTGCAGAGTGCAGGCTCTGTAGTTGTGGCGCACAGGCATAGTTGCCCCTCAGCATCTGGGATCTCAGTTCCCAGGCCAGGGATTGAACCCAAGTCTCCTTCAATGGCAGGTGGATTCTAAACCATTGGGCCACCAGGGAAATCCCAACATATATTTCTTTGAGCATTATCTCCATGCAAGGTGCTATGCTCAAAGCTACCCAGAATAGAAGGAAGATTCAAGATCTCTGCCCTAATGGGGCTTATGTTTAAACTGAGGGCTATAAGAGTGATGCATGTGAAAGAACAGACCACAGGCTGTGTGATGGTTGGCAGAGAGTGTACATGTCATGTTGTGCCGTTATTCCATTGATAAGATAACGGAAATCTAGAAAGGCTGAAAGACTTGACTGATGTAGCTGATACACAGTCAAACCAGAACCAGGTTTCTAGGCCATTGTATTTTTTCTCTTCTTTTGTGGCAAGATAATTTTTGTCTAAAGTTAAAACTGTGTGGCATAGGATATATGAAAGCCATAAATTGAGGAAAGGGAAGATGGGTGGCTTTGAGTAGTCAAAGGCGAATGGAGGGAGGAGGTACAGTTAGAATGTGAGTGTAAAGAATGAATGGCAGGAGCAGGAGAATCCAACCAAAAGGACCAAATATTTGTCATATTCATGGGTAGACCAGCTATCTTGAGAGGTACTTGTTGAGCAATGAAGAACAGTGAGGTAGCAGACACTTGAAAGTGTAAGAGAGGAACTTGTGCTTCATGCGGTCCATGATGGGGAACTACTCTCAATCCTGGAGCGTGAAATGACATGATGAAACTGGGATTAGGGAAGATTACATCTGTTTGCCGGGAGAACTGTATAGAGGGTACATTCTTTTCTTACCGTTGGTGTATGGGTTGGTGTGTTAATTAGCCTCCGTTGTGGCCCCAAATTAACCCTGAGATCTCAGTGGCTGAATATAAATGCATCTCTCGTTTGCACTACTTTGTCAACACAGATGGATGGGGTATGGGCTGGGGAGTTCTCCATTTACTCATTCAAGGACCCAGGCTGACAGAGGTCCCACCATCTAGAACCTCGCTGGTCCCCAAAGCTCCAGCCTGGAAGAGACCTACATCATTTTTTCTGGCCAACCCATTGGCTGGAGGTACTCACATGTGCCACAATAGGAAGTTGAGAATATCCAGTGAGCAGTAAGTGTCTCTTTCAAGGCTGTGTGAGGACCTGGGCATATACTTCTCCTTGTTTAAAAGAGACAATGCAGTGATAACGAGTGACGGACCTTAGAGCCAGACTGCAGAGTCAGGAGCCTGTCTCCCCTGCTTGCTAGCTGTGTGGCTTTGGGTAATTGACTGAACATCTCTGGGGCATAATTTTCTCATCTATAAAACAGTGATAGTAATGGGACCAGAAGAAGGCAATGGCAACCCGCTCCAGTATTCTTGTGGACAGAGGAGCCTGGCTGCTGTCCATAGGGTCACACAGAGTCAGAAGTGACTAAGCATGCATGCGTGCATTGGAGAAGGAAATGGCAACCCACTCCAGTGTTCTTGCCTGGAGAATCCCAGGGACAGGGGTGCCGTCTATGGGGTGGCACAGAGTCCTACAGAAGCGACCTAGCAGCAGCAGCAGCAGTGGGGCCAGCCTCGAAGAATTATTGTCGGCTTGAATATATATAAAGCCTTAGAGTATCATACCATGTGACTGTTAGGAGTTGTTTAGCGTGGTTTTTGTTTTTAATCTGCTGACTTCCAGTATAGCACCTGAAAGGAAGGCTAAAGTGTCTGGCTCCAGGTGAGGGGAGCAGTGGGCAAGATGTAGTCATTTAGGTGTGTGATGCCAGCATTCAGCCTAGGATGCTGATTTGGGGCAAAGAAAAGATGGGTAAGAATGAGTTCTGGAGGAGAAAATGAAAGCAGGGCTTACTGGCCAAATACCATGGATGAGAGACCATGATCAGGTGTAGGACTGAGGGAATGGAGCTTGAGAAGCAGAGAAATTAGGGTGCTCCCACAGGGAAAGAAGATGAGCTGAAGGGTCCGACGTGGTGTTGGGACGTGTCCAAGGCCCAGGAAGCCACAGGAAGCAGAGGAATGGAGCCGTCTCTTAATGAACATAATTCTGTAGGTGGTGAAAACCTCATGCTCCAAGTCGCACTACCCTGGGGCCAGAGGGTTTGGATTGAGCTCCCAGCACCACGTCTCCATGGCCTGGCACTCCAGTCTCCTCATCAGCAAAATAAAGTTACGTGTGTGCGCTCAGTCACTCGGTTGTGTTCAACTCTTTGCAACCCTGTGGACTGTAGCCCTCCAGGCTCCTCTGTCCATGGTATTTTCCAGGCAAAAACACTGGAGTGGGTAGCCATTTCCTCCTCCAGGGGATCTTCCTGACCCAGGGATTGAAACCCCCGACTCTTGCACTGGCAGGAGGATTCTTTACCACTGAGCCACGTGGGAAGCCCCAGATAAAGTTCTACCCACCCCTTAAAGTAGTGAGTATTAAGGGAGATAATGCCTGTCAGGTACTTGAAAGCGGCGTATAGTAAATAGTCAGCAGTTGTTCATTCTCAGCTAATTGAGCTTGCAGTTGAATAGAAATCTGAGGATCACTTTTTAAGTGACCAGTTCTTCAGGGTTTAATGTAAAGCAAACTGCCCGTGACATCAGTTCTCCTGAGCACATCTAGTCACCCCCAGATTCCAAACACGGGCCGTGTTGTTGCCAGATCAGCTCTTCATTTTTTCACTCTTATCGGAATAGTCCAATGAGCAGATGTTTTTAGCTTTGCAAAGAATAACAAATTACAGTGGGCTAAGAGTGACCAAAATAGACCATTTTAAAAGTTTATTTAAGAGCTGTGCTTCCTCTTTTAAGATTGCCTGGTACTTTTTAGTGATCAGTAGGAGTCACTGCCCTTGCCTCTTGAAATCTAAAGTTGTTTTCAAGCAGAACATATTTCTGTAACTAAATATGAACTGGCTTCTTGGGAAATTAGTTCTGTTCTTTAATATATCTGCTTTAAATTGCAGGGTCTTTGAGAGGCCCTGTCTTCAATTACACAATTACATATTCTCTAGCATATGTAACTTCTTTTTCATTTCCTGAAAAAATTAAGAATTTTGGAGATCTTTCAGTAGGGCTTTAGTATTTTGTTAGTACAAAACAGGTGTTATTCAATTAGATGGATGTTTGAGAGGCTTCTTTGGGCCAGGCTGTGTACTGGGTGCTGTGTGTATAACCTACAACACCCTCATCCTCGGGGAACTCACAGCCAGAGCTTATAGTCTTCCCACTCTTGGTTATTTGTCCTGTATAAGGGTTGGCTAACCTGCTGGCCTATAATTAAACCTGCCTTCTCATACTTTTTCTCTGAGTCTGTGTGATTCAGTTCTTTTTATGACTGAGACATGAAGTTAGGGTTACATTCCTGTTGCTCACTGTCTCTTAATTTACCAGGTTCCTTTCCTGAATTTGGATTTCTTTATAAAGCGTGGGCAATACAGTCTGTTCATCCTGTTTCACAGATTGTGAAAAGGAAGACATTACATAATTCCTGGACCAGTTGCAGTCTTCATGTATACCTGATGTCATTTCTAAAATCTAACCTTTACTATTCTGTACCCTCATATACTGTCACTGAGGAGTCTACGTGTTTTGAGTAGCTTTGAGAGTTTTTTTTTTTAATTAACCAAATGATCCTTTTAGAAATAAAAATAAAACTGTGGAAGAGGGAATATGGTTAGCTGCCTTGTAGCTATCAGCTTTCTTAGATGTTTTCTTCCTACCTCCCTGTTATTATGTAAAATTGTTAATAATATATCACCTGGTCAATGTAGAAGGACTTATGGGTTGTGATTTTCAAATAATGTGTGATATATAAGGCCACCTCCTATTTTTCTGTAACAGAATACAAATATTATACATCACTGACCCTGTTTTCCAAGGTTACCTGCTCCCGAGGGAGATGCATGGGAAATAAACCCAAAGCCAACTAATAATACAAGACAGTGTGAGGATGCTCCAAGGCCATGTAGGAACCATGGCTTTGTGAATGAAATGGGCAGTAAGGTCCTTTCAGAGGACAACAAAGAACTGAGTTTGATTAGAGTACAGACCTTTTAAAAAAGATTAATTGGAGGTAGGTTTAAAGTTTACTGTTTTGGCTGTATGGCTTCTGATCATTGGATAAAATCGTTTATATAGACTTGTGGTATAGTGGAAGGAGGAGGCAGAAGACTGTTGTGAAAAAAGCGTGTTATTCCTTTGTCAAGTGACATAGATATTTACTGTCTTGTTTGAAGGATCTTAAGAACTGACCCTGTTAGCACAAAGAGGGCTCTCTCATCTACTACGAAGCAGCATGTTGGCTCATACACACAGTAGTCTGTGCTGGAACACAGTCATACAACTTGTAAAGATGCTCTGAAATTCAGGAAGCTTTTGTTTCTAGTTTTCATTTAGCGACTTTCACAATGGTTTCTCTTTGGGAATCAAACTCAAATGTCTACATAAGTGCCATCTTGCATAAAACATAGTATTTTGCCCTTTTTTTTCTTCACTTGGAAAAGTTTATAGATGAAGGAAAAGCCCTAAGTTCCTGGCTTCTATCCATGCGGTCATCTATCTCCATAAGGTGTCACAAAGACCAATGGCTGTTTTTACAATGGCTTTAAGCTATCTGTGAAATTAACACAATACAAATCTGAAAGTACACAGTAAATGGTATTGAACTGACCATTAAGATTAGTTTTCTTACAGGATAAAATCTGAAAGTGAGTAAGGTAAAGCTTTAAAAGAAAATATTTCCAGGATATAAAGCCTAATAAAAATTTTAAGTATGATCCATCATATACCATTTCATTTCTTTAGTTGAATTATCAAATGTGGAGTCATTGCTAACATAGGTACTGTCTTGAGGTAGTTGAGGGATCCACTCAAACATATCTGAGCTGGCAGATGGGTTGCTGTACTTGGGGAGGCCGTGCTACTTGTAAAGAAAGTGTTAAGTCGCTCAGTCATGTCCGACCCTGTGCAGCCCCGTGGACAGAGGAGCCTGGTGGGCTACTGTCCATGGGATTCTCCAGGCAAGAATACTGGAGTGGGTTGCCATTCTCTTCTCCAGGGAATCTTCCTGATCCAGGAATCGAACCCAGGTTATACAGAGGTATTTCTATTTGGTCACAAGAGTCAGACCATGGCTTAGTGACTAAACAGTGATAATGTTGTAAAGAATCCTAGTGACTTTGAAGTTCATGATTTTCCATTTTAGTCTCCATCTTAACAAGGCAAGCCACAATTACACCCCCACTGCTTATCCTCTGTACCCTTCCTGGTAACCAACCCACTGAAATACAGATACAGGGTACTGCCAACTTTTGTATAAATAAGATACCATCCCCTAGGGACCCAAGAAAAGCCAAGCCTATTTGCATACATATATATTTTTTTAACTCTCAAGAAGCATTTAGCAAGTGGACCCTCTTTCCATATGAGATCCTTGTCTTGTTCCTGGGCAGTGGCCCTTGAACCCTGTGCTGGCTGCTTGGGAAGAGCTTTCATTGCCTTCATCACCATCATCATCATAAAGCTTTGCTCCAAAATCTGCCTACTGCTAGCTTCCTCTTCCCTGTAACTTTTGCTGAAAGTTCACAGTGAGCATTGAAGGACATACTCATAATTTTGTAGCATCTAGCTCTTTATTCAAAAACAAGTTCCTTGAGACAAAAATTTATGACTCAGAAAAAAAAAGGTTATTATCAAGGAGGTAAAGTCTAAGATTGAAAGAAACATGAATTGAAATGTACAAAAAAAAAGAGAGAAAGGGAATATTACAATATTAACATTTCTACACTGGCAATATACAATTTGATAGTCTTTTTTTTTTAATTATTGGTGAGGAACATTAATGATTTAGTTTTTTGTTAACACAAAACTTTTCTTTTTATACTGAGACTTATTAAAATACCCTCCCTTTTAAAGGTATACTGTTTCATTTACAAATGAGAATTTTGCTGAATGTTGTTCTTGAGTGTAAAATATATATATATATATATATATATATATATAT